>JAJOOH010002086.1:0-21064 GCA_029582605.1 Solanum gracilifrons | reverse complement strand
TCTAATAATCTAACTTACATTATATTGCAAAATAGCTCAAAATTTATATTACAAGTCTTTAGCCCAAAATTCAGTACATCATTTCCGAAAAAAATAAATGTTTTTAGTGTTGTTTAGATAATCAATATTTTATGTTTTCGGACGCATAGACACTGTTAGGGGTGTACATAATCGGATTGGTTCGAGTTTTTTAAATATCAAATCAAATCATTTGGTGATTTTTTTAATTTATAAACTAAACCAAACTAATAAAACTCGAGTTCTTTCGGGTTTTTCAACCTCGGATTTTTTCAAATTGGTTCGGGTTTTTCAAATATCAAACCAAACCATTTGTGTGGAATTTTTAAATTTATAAATCAAACCAAACTAATAAACCTCAGATTTTTCCAAATTTTTGGATTTTTTCGGTAAAATATTCATACAAACATATAATTAACTTGTGCTCCAAATATTTCTTTAACCAACCAAAATACAACTATCTAATGTGTTTCTTAAGAAAATAAGACAAAATATGAGATAAGTCATGACACTAAAATACTCAACAAAAAATAATAATAATGAAATCATAAAAAATAAATATTGCAAATTAATAAGTCATAATGAAAATGATCATAATCTAAAAGTACTAAATCATGTTTAAATAAGTCTAATAAGTATTAATTACATGATTAAATATTTAAAAAAAATTAAAATTAGGTTATGTATTTTAAAATGTCTAAACTAATGTAAAACTAAAGAACAAATCAACATTATTGTCATTCTTAGTGTTGAATTAACTTTTTTTGTTAACATTAGTATTGATTTGACTATGAATTGAGTTTTATTAGAGTTACTAATATCTATGGACTATATAACTATTATTGGACCATTCAAAATTTCAAATCTCAAAAACTTGAAAATATATGTTAAATGATAAAAATTATGAAAAAGTATAAGTAATATTTAGAAATTATATCAAAGTAAATATTTTTATGTATAAAATAAATTTTAAAAATTATATATATAATGTCGGGTGGCCTAGTGCCAAATTTTAGTGGCGATACTAACTAAAGACTAAAGTACTAAATAGCTATTATAAATTGTTCATCAATTTAATTTTAATAATAAACAACAAGAGCTCAGAGAGAGTGATCAAGGATATCTCTTTAAAATAAGATACGAATGAAATGGTATAATTTTAATCTCTTTATAAATGTCATATCATTTCTGTATATAGACTGAACAAAAGCAACGAAATATCCAAAAATTAGGAGAAAATATAAACACAAATTTTCAACTACAAGCAGATAAAATATGTTTAAAGAAGAAATGATATAGTACTGGTAAATATAAAAACATGTAATAAAATGTGATGCGACGGATGTGTTGCTCTTTTCTTAATCAAAAATCTCGGATTTAAACTCTTGGTATGAAAAAAAAAAACTTGATAGGGAGCTCTCTCCCATATGTCCTTACATGACACGAATTCAGATTAGTCGGGCTCCAATACTGATACTGAATTGGATGATGAAAAACAAATGTAGTAGCTCATGGATAACCTACTTCAAAGCAAGTTTTCCAGAATAGCCTATTTCTTTCCACTTCATCGTCTTCCATATTTATAGCCCTACTACTTGATACATCTTCTTCTTCTTCTTCTTCTTTCTCTTCCACAATATCTTTACAAACCTCTTTTTTTATGCTACATTTGTGTCCATCATCTTCTTCATCATAATTATCTTTTTCAAAGCCACTAATCACTTCTTGTGAATTTCCAAGATCATCCTTGGTTTCATAATTGCTTGATTCTGCATCATCCTCAACTTCATAATGTTCACAATTTTCTTGACATTTTTCTTGGTGAATATTCTTGGAATCATCAAATTGATGAGAGTCACCACTATCTTCCAATAGAAAAAAATTACAACACTTCTGATCTTCACTTGTACTTCCACAACATTCCATTATTAGCTAAATGGCAAATGGAATGATGTGATCTTTTATTTATAATATAAAGATAGATAGATGGCTAGTTAATTAAATTAATTAACCTTTGCTTAAGCTAATTAGTATAATGATTACTCCATAGATGGTGGGGGATTTTTTTGGTTAAGTGCTTGATCTTATATCTTTTAAGTGGGGACTCATTTACATTCATCCACTTGATTTTTGTGAAATTGTAGTTGTTGGCTATTAAAAACATATCACATGGTTTGGTTTGTACTTGAAGGTTAAATTGGCACTGTTTATCCACTTTTCATAGACATGCATGTCATTCTTAAATTAAATTTCACTAATTATAATATGGTTGTGACTTGCGAAAGCATTACATTATCAACACATATACAAAGGAATTCACTTGGGTTTAGGTGTGGTTAATTACTTCTAGAAATTAATATTATGTGAACAAAAATAAAATTACTTAGATGATGTCTGAGGTAATTTTATAATTATTATTTAATATCATATTTATTTTATTTGTGAATAGATAAGTGTGTATTGCACAATTTTTTTGATTCGGAAAAGGAAATAATTCAAGAAAGTTCAAATGCTCTACATAAATTTCTAGATTTATCAATATTAAATTTGTAAAAGAAAAAAAGTAATTTTTTGTTAGAAATTATTATGATAAAAGAATGAAATTATGAAAACTCTTGCATCTTATTTTTTTGGGAAGTCATTCGTACGAATAACCATATTTAAAGTTTGTGTTTTGTATTATAATATAACAAAATGTGTATACCTCTTATAAGGCATAACAAGTTATGTCGCTTAATTCATACATAATTTATGTCGTTAGAGGCATAAGTTCAGTTATGCTGATAGAGACATAAATTTAGCTTTAGAACGTTATGCTTTAAGAAGTTCATAACTCATAAGTTACACCTTATATTAACTTTTTCCTTAGGAACGTTATTCCTTAAGAAGTTCATAACTTATTTCCTACTGAACATATATTCATATAGAAGCATAAATTCAGTTTCAAAATCCACAAAGTTATATCTTAAAAACATAATTTATTCCTATTGAACTTATCCTTTGTGAAATTAGGTCATAGCTAAAGATATTTTGACCCCCACACACCCCTAGAATAGATGCAATTCGTGCAAAATCTTAATTTTTTCCTTTTTTTTTTACTCCTCCCTAAAAAGCACCCATATTTTTACTTCTTTGAGACCAGAATGAAAGAATAACTATCTTGAATGAATACATTAACCAATTACACGAGGTATTTATAATATGTAAATATGATACAAAAGACTAAACTATCCTTGTAGCTATACATATATATTTATCATTCCCCCTCAAGCGATGTTGGGTCTCGACAAATGTTGAGCTTGTCACGCAAGAATGAAAATTGAGCATAGGGAAGAGACTTCGTCAGTAAATCTGCAAATTGATCCGCACTTGGCACATAGCGAACCTGTAGAACACCATAAGCAACCTTCTCATGAACAAAGTGAATGTCAATCTCAATGTGCTTAGTGCAAGCATGATGAACAGGATTGTGAGCTAAGTATATACTATTGATGTTATCACAGTAGATTATTGAAGGAGAGGATACATGAATATGTAGATCACCAAGAAGAGAGAGCAACCAAGATATCTCAGCAGTATCATAGGCAACAGAACGATATTCTGCCCCAGCACTCGAGCGCGATACAACACTTTGCTTCTTAGATGACCAAGAAATAAGATTATCACCAAGAAAAATGCAATACGCTAAGGTAGACCTGCGGGTGGTAGGACAACCTGCCCAATCTGCATCAGTATAACATGTTAATGAACCAATTGAGCCGTTTGGAATGACTAGACCATGATTTATGGAACCACGCAAGTAGCGTAGAATACGTTTCATTACAGTAAAATGAATGTCCAAGGGAGAATGCATAAACTGAGCAACCTGACTAACAGAGAAAGCAATGTCGGGTCGAGTAAAAGTTAAGTATTGAAGTCCACCAACAAGGCTACGATATAAAGACGGGTCAGAAAATGGAGGAGATGTATCAGAAGCAATAAGAGATTTCGGAGAAAGAGGAGTATTAACTAGTTTAGATGAGAAAAGACCTGCCCGATTAAGAAGATCATGAATGTATTTGGATTGGTTAAGAAAATAACCACCCTTACATGTGGAGACAGAGATTCCAAGAAAAAAATTGACCAGATCGAGATCTCTCATGGAGAATTCGGATATAAGAGTCCTAATTGTAGACTTCAGTAAAGAACTCCAAGACGAAGTGATAAGAATATCATCCACATATAGAAGAAGAATGATTATGTCTGAAGCAGATTTGTAAATAAAGAGAGAATTATCAGAAAAACTATTTTTAAAACCATGTTTGACAAGAAAGGAGGTGAACCGATGAAACCATGCTCGTGGAGCTTGTTTTAAGCCATAAAGGGCTTTGTTCAATCGGCAAACATGATGTGGAAATTACGGATGAACAAAACCAGTAGGTTGTTTCATATATACCAGTTCATTAAGAGTGTCATGTAAAAAGGCATTCTTAACGTCTAATTGATGAATTTCCCAACTTTTGGACGCCGCTAAAGCAAAAGCAGTTCGAATGGTGACTGGTTTCACCACAGGACTAAACGTTTGATCGTAGTCTAATTTATGTTTTTTATTATAACCTTGAGCAACCAGACGAGTTTTATAGCGATCAAGCGAGCCATCAGATTTTTGTTTCACTTTATAAACCCATCGGCAACCAATGACATTTGCATTAGTAGAGGGCAACACTAAGTCCCAGGTGTTGTTGGCTATGAGGGAATTGTATTCATCTGTCATTGCCCTTTTCTAGTTTGGATTTTTATTGGCCTCAGAAAATGAATTGGGTTCAGGAGGAAGAGAAGGTTTAAGATGAAATATGAGATATTTGAGAAAATAAAGAAGGAAGAATTTTGGGTTTGAGCTTTCCAGATTGTGCTTGGGTGATCATCGTATGTACTTTAGAATCAAGAGATGAAACGTTCTGCGTTTGAGATATAGAGGGATCTGTCCGTGGATAGAGTCCATATAAATTAGGAGAAATAGTTACTGGAGTTGGAGAAGATTGAGTCCTAGATTGAGAAGGACTAAAAGTTGGCAGCGGTGAGGATGTTACATTAGGATAAGTACTGGATGGACGTATTGGAGTAGGTGAGAAAGACGAGGAATGTGTCGACAGGGAACTAAAGTGTTCCAGATTTGGAGAAGTATGCAAATTGAAAACTCTATTTGGAGATAAAGTCGGAGATATTTGGAGACGTGAGAGAAGGAAATAATAGTGATTATGGACTTTTAAAGGAAGATAAGGAAGTGTTTGGAGATATACACTGAGAAATTAAGGAAGGATGTGGAAAAGACTCATCTTTAAAAATAACATGACGGGAAATAAAAACTTTATTTTCTAAAGGATCAAAGCCCCTAAAACCTTTATAATTTGAAGGATAACCAAGAAAAATACAATGTTTAGATCGAGGACTCAACTTATGTGGTACATAATCACGAAGATTAGAAAAACAAGAACAGCCAAATACATGTAAATGATGATACGACGGTTGTTTACCAAAAATAAGTTCATAGGAAGTTTTAAACTTGAGCTTGGAAGAAGGTAGAATATTTAAGAGATGGACAGCAGTATTAAGGGCTTCAACCCAAAATTGAGATGGAAGAAAAGATTGAAAAAGTAAAGACCGAAGCATGTTTAGTATAGTGCGATGCATTCGTTCGACTTTACCATTTTGCTGGTGAGTATGTGGACATGAAATGCGAAGACAAACACCATTTGAATTTAAAAACTCACGAAAAGAAGCAAGTTTGACGTATTCGGCAGCTCCATCACATTGTAGTGATTTAATTTTGACTGAAAATTGAGTTAAAACATAAGAGTAAAAGTTTTTGAACATAAGAAATGCTTCTGATTTGCGTCGAATTGGAAACACCCATGTAAATTTAGTATAATCGTCATGAAATAAAATATAGTAACGAAAACCAGTAAAAGAGGGAATTGGAGAGGTCCAAATATCACTGTGAATCAATTCAAATGAAGAAGTAGAAGAAGATATAGATTCCTTAAATGGTAGTTTTGTGTGCTTGCCAAGTTGACAGGCATTACAAAGAAAATCTAAACGCTTCGAAAAAGAACATTGCAAATTATTATTTCTAACTAGACTAGAAAGAACACCTATACTAGGGTGGCCTAGATGACGATGCCAGAGAGTTTGAGAAGCATGGGAAGCAACAAAAACATGATGAGCAGCAACCGTAGGAGTTGATGGAGAGAAAGAGTAAAGGGGACCCGAACTATTGCACCTGAGAAAAATTCTCTTCATCTGGAAGTCCTTAATTGAAAAACCAAAAGCATCAAAGTCAATTGAACATTTATTATCATAAGTAAATTTACGAACACTTAATAAATTGCAAGAAAGGGTTGGAACAACTAAAACATTGTTTAGAGAGAAAGTGGAAGAATGAGTAGAGAATGTATTATTACCGGTATAAGAGATGGGGAGTTGATTACCATTACCTACCATAACACGATCATTACCATTATAGGGTTGAACAGAAAAGAGATGTGAAGGATTAGGTGCCATATGTGAAGAGGCTCTCGTGTCAACATACTAAGGAGTATGACCTGCCGGATCATAAGAATGCATAGACGAGAAAGATTGAAGATCAGAAAAGAGTGTTTTAGAACCAAGAGATGGACAATCTCTTGCAGTATGAGTAGGTTGAAAACATAATTGACATTGAAAAGGAGAAGGCATTGCTGGATAACTAGGATAGAACGAAGAAGGACTAGTGTGTGGAGCTGGACCTAGAATGGAAGAAGCATTTAGACGTGGAGCAAATTGGAGAGGAGTAGTGGAATAGTTTCTATGATAGCCGTTGTTGTTGTTGTTATTGTGGCGGCCTCTACCACGACCACTATTTGCATGACGACCACCATTAGAATTTCTTCCACGTCCACGTCCACGTCCTTGAGAAGATGAATTATGTTTAGCTAGTAAAGCAGTAGAAGAATTTGATGCGGCAGAGGAAAGACCATTTAATTGAGTCTCATGAAGAAATAAAAGAGATCTGGTCTCAAGAAAAGAAGGAAGTGGAATTCTGGTGGAGATTGAAGTGCAAACAGAGAGATATTCGGAAGGTAGGCCAGAAAGAACTTGGAGAACAAGATCTGAATCGGAGATAGAATTACCAATTGATATCAAGGCATCGGCAATGTATTTGAGGCGGTGCACATAATCAGAGATAGAAAGAGGACCTTTCTTTAGATTATGAAATTGAACCTTAAGTTGGAGAGTTTGGGAACTAGCATGATCACGAAAAAGACGTTCAATCTGTAGCCACGCCTCGCGAGCAGTAAGACTGCTGTTAGGATGAATAATAGCCTGAAGTATCTCTTGAGAGATTGTAGCTTGTATCCATGACAAAATAATGGAGTCAAGTTGGACCCATTGTTGAAAAACAGGATTATTAGTCGAAGTTTCGTTCTCCATAGTAAGAGTAGGTTCTGGACATGGATGACTTCCATCGATGAAGCCATAGACACCATGTCCTTTAAACACGGGAAGAAATAACTCTCTCCAAAGCATGTAGTTTGTATAATCAAGAGTGGTAGGAATCAGAGTTTTGATGTTGAAAACAGAGACAGCGGAATTCGAAATAGGAGGTGCAACGGGAATAGTAGCCATGGAAGTGGCAGAAGAGGTTTGAGTACCGAGAGAGGTAGATGAAACCATGATGATACGTAGGAGAAAAAGAGTTAAAGAGAGCCTAGGTATCTGATACCATGAAAGAATAACTATCTTGAATGAATACATTAACCAATTACACGAGGTATTTATAATATGTAAATATGATACAAAAGACTAAACTATCCTTGTAGCTATACATATATATTTATCACAGAACACATATTAACATTAAAGGTGGATGGTCTTTTATCACTTGAGCAAGACTTTCTTGTCTATTTTCAAAATGGAAAAATTACGTGGATAAGTAAACATATACTAGTTTATTAGTTAATATAACTACAGTTTACCTTAATTACAATTCGCGACCTATTTTTAGCTATAATTATGTGGCTCAGTTTTTTAGTTTTGTATAATTCGCACGTTTGTATAATTCGAAATTGTATAATATAATTTGTATAACTTTTGTATAATGTAATTTTGTGTAATATAATTTGTATAACTGTTTAAAGTTCAGTTGTTTGTGTTTGTACAAATTTATTATTTCGAGTTTATGTAAAATTATAGCCGAACTATACAATTGTATCCAAGAATTATACAAACTCACCCAAGAATTATACAAACAAGACAACTTAAACTATAACTATAATCCGTAAATATACAAACTATAACTATGAAGCATAATTAAATTTATTATAATTGATATTTGCGAAAGTTCCCCTTTCAAAATAGAGTGAACAAATCACCCAAAAGAGTTGAGTGAGGACCCGACAATGTGTTTCTTCACTAAATGGGCTAAACCGTTCGCCTTTCCATACTAAAATTTGGGCTAATGGGCTTACCTTAAAAAGACGAAAAATTGGTCTACTGGAACCTTCTAGGCTTCAATCCAGTAGTAGTAATCCGAATTCCATTTTCGTTGCCGTCGATTAATCTGAATTCATATCAGTTACAATTCTCCGACGACCTTCCCGGCGAATAACTTTTGTACAGAATTCGCCAATTTCATTGGCAAAGTAACTTCTTTAGTTTTGTTAAATCAATGCCTCGGTAAGCAAAATAATTTTTCAGCTATTTTTTTTTTTCGGTTTTATGTTCATTTTGTCAATTTCAGTTCTATCGTTGATCATTTCTGTGATTTTTCAGGTATTACTGTGACTATTGTGACACTTACTTGACACATGATTCGGTGAGTTTTCTGATTCTATTTTTAAGCTTCACTGTGAATTAAGGTTGTGATATGTTCTACTTCTGTTCTATTCTAATGGTAGCATTGTGTATTGTATGTTGAAATTAGAACACTAATTTCATAAATTCATCAAAACTTTCAAACAGCTTATGGTGGGTAGTTTGATTTTTTTTGGCAAGTATTGTTTGTAGTCTCCAACTACACTTGATGCATTTAATTAGCAAGTAAATCTAAATTTATTGTTTTGATTAATTAGTCTGTTTGTCCAAAATTAAAATGTTTGAGTCGGGTAATTTGCCAAGTTAAGACTTGAGATATATGCTTATGGATTGTGTTAAGTGTCTTGGAGGATACAAGAAAAGATAATAGTCCTAATGAGAATTGTTGTATAGTAGGTGAAAACTTTTTAGTTTGAGAAAGAGGGCATTACTGAGGAAAGATTATGGAAAGAATAGCTACTACTTAAAATTCAGTTTCCATTTTAACATGCAAGAACTGCCTCATGGTATGTCCTAGGTTAAGCATTGCATGTTTATCATGTGTTGGATCTTTTACAATGTTAAGCACAGCTGAGTTTTTTTACTACTTGAACGTAAACGAAATTTTTAGTTGGGGTTATCAGCAATTACGGCTTAGACTTAGAGTCTGATTGGACCAGTGGAAAGCCTAGTCCTCGTTTACAAGTAATGCTTCCAGAGTTGGCAAAGGAGTTAACCACATTTAATGAAGTTTCATAAGGCATATGTTCAAATAATTACTCCACCACACATGGACTTTCGAGGTCCATCTAGAAATGAGAAGAGAGCAGATTGCAACTAAAGGGGTTGAATATAAGCTAATTATCTAATGTGATGGAGAACTGAATTATCATTTGAATATGGAACTATTTGGATTGCCTGTAAACAAAAAGTGCTTTGTAATTGATTACCACTTGTCCTATTCATATATGCAAATAAGTTGCAGATCATCAACTAGTAGTCTAGCACATGATGCAATAGCATTCTATATCATATCTCTTTTACTACTGCTGTCTGTTTAGTTTATAATTAGTTGCTTCTTTAGTGGGCATCTTACACCAACTAGGCTGAAGTAATGTGACAGTATAGCATGAAAGAGTATAAAGCTCTTACATCTTGATAACTATCTTTTTGAAAGAAAAAAAACAAAGCTCTTAAATCTTTTTATAGCCATTCCATTTCTATTTCTATGCACCTCAAATGATGACTTGCCAAAGGATTTATCAACCAAGTTTCTTTGGAAGCTTTTGTCATGTCAAAGTGTAGTAAATAAGCTTTTGCTCTTTCTTCTTTAGAAGATGATGTATAGTAGACACATAACAGATTTGGATGTCAAAATGGTAATTTACAGTTGAATCAATCAAGATAAGGGTTTGAGTCAAACCATTGACTGCAGACAAGACATGGATTGGGATGATAGTGGAAGTTTGATCCTTGTGATTCTGGCACTGGATTTTAGTCAGAACTGATGCGCTAATTTGTGATGATAAAGCCGAGGATTCGAATCGCAGCATGAGCCAGAAGTTATTTTAGTACTTTATAGCATTTTGAATGGAATAAAAGAATATACAAATTTTCTGAGTCGGTTGGAAAGTAACATTGACCTTTAATCAGATAGTTTGAAGGCTGTAAGCCACAAGCATGAATATATACAGAATCACATAGGTAGGGGCAATTTAATTGTCATACAAGAGAATCAATGATGTCGACTGCAATGATTCTGAGGCAATTCATATTTCATATAAGAAGAAAAGACGAAGTACAAGTTTGATAGCTAAGCTCAATTCATTTCTCCCAAAAAAAAATTAGAAGATTGATAGCTGATTTATCTAAAAATCTTTTGGGGAATTTACAAAGAAGGTGTCCAGTGTCCACTATTAAATTTATCTGTTGTTCGGGAAAGAAGACAACCACTACTAAATTAGGAACAAAGCACATTCCTAAAAAGTAATTTTGTAGAACTTGAGAATTCATACATCCTAAAGCAATTGATGTGTAGGAGGTGCTGTAATAACAAAAGAGAAGTTGTAAAAGAACTCATTTGATATCAAAGGTGTGTGTTCAAAGTTCACTCTCAACATATTATGACTTATTCCTTGGTGCAAACAATAAACTATAAGAAAGACTCATTTGATATGTACTGTACCCTGGCTTAATACGTTGACTGTAGGGGTGAAACTAGTGTGGTTGCAGCCAGAATTTTGAAGCAGTTGTTGGTGCAAAGAATCAACACCTGTGTGGGAAAGTTAATCTAATAGAACAGATTCAATGTTGAAGTCATTCAGCATCTTAAGCCTTAAGCAATAACTTGTTGCACAGTGGAAAATCTGCGCTTTTTCCGAATGATGTTCTTATTTATCAAAACCCAGCACATCAATCACTTGATAGTATGGTGTATCTTCCAAACTGGGAAATGTAAAACATCCCTGCTACTGCTTTCATTTTTTAAATTTTATTGGTGACTAGAGATCAGCTGAACAAGTCTTGATGCTAAATTTTTTTTCTTTTTTTGATCAGTAAACAAGAACGTCTTGATGCAAATATTCTTCATACGTTATAGTGGTACTTGTAATTTTGCTGCACGAAGTGTATCTTTTTCTGCAACTCCTGGGAGTTCTACCTGTTCAAACAAAACTCCTGGTAGTTGTGCATTCTATTGTGTGAATGATCTGAAACGGTTTTAGATTATCCTCTGCTTCTTGTTGCTTGAGGTCCGATTTTATTTATTTATTGAGAAAGGTAACTCTACTTGGAGATCTGATTTTCTTTAACGTTTTTTTTTAATTCTCAGCCTTCTGTCAGAAAACAGCATAATGCCGGTTACAAACACAAGGTGTGTTCATATTTTGTAACTTTTCTGACAATCCTGTCTCCTAGCGTGAATGTCATGTTCTCTGTGATGCTACTAATGCTAGGAATTGTTTTCAGGCTAATGTCCGATCTTATTACTTGAAGCTTGAGGAGGAGCAAACACAGATTCTGATAGATCAGAAAATCAAGGAGCGCCTTGGGCAGGCAGTAGCCTACCAACAAATCGGTGCAGCTTATAATCAACATCTTGCTGCTTTCCCTGGTCAACGACCCCGCCTACCTATGATGCCACCTCCTATGCTGCCTGTTCCAGGAGCGATGCCCCCACAATTAATGGCAGGTGCCAGACCTCCCATTTTGCCAATTCCAGTTCTTGGTGCTCCAGGTACAAATCCATGCAATTTGTTTGGTGATTCCTCAATATTTTCTACCACATGTTGGTATCTATGTTTATCAGACTCTCTGTTTTTTTCATTTTGTACATTGAGTGGGATAATATCCTTCTGTAGGTATTTTATGATGGACTTACTGTTATGAAGCACGCCCCACCCCCACAGTTTAGGTTGAGGCATTTTCATCAGTTTCGGAAGTTAATGCTTGGTGTCAATCAAAGTGTTGTAGATAGTTTGTTACACTTGCTGCAGGTTAATGGTCAATCAAGTGGAAACAAGATTACTCTGATCTTAACTTCTTGATGTCCTTTTTAGGTTATTCAGCGGTTCCTCCAACTGCACCAATTGCAGGGCAGATGCCACCTGTTGCATCCTTGCTGATGCAACCCAATGCTCTTCCAGCTCCTCCTGCACTGAACCCCCTTGTAGGTGTTCCAGGTGGAGCCCCTCCATCTAATCTAGGCAGCGCCCCTTTTCCTGCTACACAATCAATGTACCAGCCAAATCCCAATGGAATTGCTGCCTCTTCTGCTAATGGGACAACAACCAGCTAAGTTTGTGCTCAAGCCAGTGATATTTTGACCATCTTCTGTGTTCTCAGTAAGATATTATGGTTTTGGATGAAATGGCAAGGGAACAATGGCTTCTTAATGAGTACCAGTACTGAACATCATCAAGTTCTGCTGATAATTGTCGAGAAGAGAACTTTTGCTTCTTGAGTTGATTCTAGGAAGACTATTGGGTCCTTCATCTGATCTACCGAGTATTTGCTGGTTCTTATGTATTGTACCTTAAATCTCAAAAAGGAACCTTTGGACTTCTTGTCAGTTTTATTCTACCAATAGACCGATGGTTTGAAATTGAGCCTTTAAAGTTAATCCTTCATCTTATTGTTCATGTTTTGCAGGTTACAGGAATCTATTAGTTTAGGATTCATCATACTATATCGTTAGTGCAGAGAAAACGAGCAATGATCATATTCATGCATTTCTCTACGAATCTATTAGTTTAGGATTCGTCATACTAGCAAGTCAGAGGAAACGAACAACGGTCATATTCATGCATTTCTCTACCCTTAAATAACATCACATAGCTAACCAATTCAAGAACCAACAGTTCAACACGGATGAATTTAAGATAAATTCAAGATCTGAACTTAATTTTGTTTGAGTTATGCTTTTCGGAAAATACGGGTCGTAAACTTATTGGTGTTTATAATTCTAGATGAGCTATTGGTTCAATTAATTAATACTTAACACCTCTGAGGACTGAAAAGAATTATCTCAGCCAATTGAACACCACAACTCAAATTCCCAAGGAACATTTGCACTAGTTACTTAAACTACTTGGAGACCTCTGTGAAACAATATGCAACAAGGAGCTACGCCAGACTTTGAATGCAAAGCAAAGAAGCCTTATTCACCAGTGAGCTAATTATCTCACTGAGATCATAAAAACTGAGTACAACAGAGGTACATTACTCTTGATTAATCCAAAGTATTCAAAAGGAGAGGTTAAGTTCTCCAGCTCTATCGCCTTAATCTACATCTACTAAGGTTGCAATCAGAGGTGAACGCCCAATAAATCTTGGGTCATGATGCAGCCATTCCTTGCAATATTCTTGGTTCCTGCATAAAATGAGGAAGATCGCGAGAATAGTGTTCTGTGGTTCAACATTTTAAGGAACTATGAGAGGAGCAAAGGTATAAATCAACCCTCTCCCACACACAATAAGGGGGAGAAAAACAAACATTAGTGGAACAAATACATATCGTCAAATGGCTATCTAGTCCACTATATTTCTCAGAGGTGCAACTGATTGTTTCTCTTACCCACGCAGATCCAGGAAAGCAAATAACTAAAATCTTGAGAGAGCAAGGAAAACAACAAGTAGGGTTCCACTAGTTCTACAATTTGAAATATGCCCAATTGCCTTCATAGAACTTGTCCATCATATGCCAAGTGAAATGGCTACGAAGCTGGTGAAACAATCAGTTGTAAGTTGTAACACGCTCTTCAACAAACATCGATGAGAAACATCAATAAGAGCAAGCTCAAAAAAGCACTACGTCAGGACAATTTTCCTTCAAAGCCAATTTGAGAATTGCCTGTAAAGAGACATAATTTCATCAATATAACTTCAAGAATAGTCCCTCAGTGTCATAATCTTCACACAGGTCAAATGTGTCCTAGGCAGTTTATAGAACATCTCTTCTTTCTCTTCATTGCCAATAGATAAGTTTCATTGCTAACTGCTAAATAGTTGCTTGACCTTTTGATTACAGCAACTCTAACATACCACTTGTGGTTATTGTTTAGGAAATTATCAAATATTTATTGAAGGGAAGCAAAAACCAATTAAAGACATACATATCCAAAAATCCTGTTATTTTGGTTGTGAACCAATCGAATAGGGCAGTGAAAGAACTAGTTCATTTGACTAAATTGCAACATCTTCTTGTTTAAATTAGGTCAGACTGCATTCCGGCTTTAGGACTTTTACCAGGCAATTTTCCTGTTTTACATTCTATGGTTGGATGGATATCATTGTTTTGCAATGAGGACTTGGCTTAAAATTAAGTATTAGATATTAGAAAGGACTTAATTTGCTTGTTAAGTTCTCAGCAGAGTTAAGCAGCTAGTAATTACCTTATAATTCTCTAACAGAAGTGACAGAGTTAAGAATCCTTGCTTGCTTCTGCATCCTGATGTCTCCATGGATTAAGAGCGTCTCTTACAGCCTTGGCTTCAGGAGAATTCTCCCACGCTCTCTTTTCCGCTTCTAGAACAGTCACCTTATCATCTGATACAAATCGCTATTAAGATAAGCAGCATACTTTTTCTTCCGAGGAAAAACAGTGGTGACACTTGAACAAACCTCTAAAATGGTGATATTGTAAGATTAAACCATTATCATTAGCACAGACACAAAGAAGGGGAGAATGTATGAGCAAAATTAGGCTTTTAGTAAAAGTCAGATCCGAAGTCCAATCACAGTGAACTCTAAAACGTAGGGGATGATTGCGATCAATTACTAGACCACAATCACAGTACGGATCGGCTATATGAATCATCTGTATCCATTCAGCTGAATTCATGTCCATTTCATTCCACAAGTCCTCTAGAATACATTATGATAAAAAAAAATCTAAATATTTCCAAAATGACTGGCATTGCAAATCTCTCATTTTTCATTCATTTTATTTTTATGACCATAGTGTCTGGACCAACTTTCGTGCAGCTCGACTAATTACATGGAATACCTATCACCTCCCACCAACAACCAACAACAACAGGTATAGGCAACTCTGTCCACCAAGGTTGGAACAGATGGGAAGAATCGCCCCATGAAATAAATATTCAATTTCCTTTTACTTTTTTCAGAAATCAATAATGGGTTAAGGCATACATGAGAACAGAAAGAAGTAGAAAAGTTAAGACGAGAGAAAAAAAAGGATAGTTTTCATACAAAATCCAGTCTTTATCATGAAAAACTCCATGGAACCTCCAATCATGGCCGAAACAACAGCAATTTTCAGATACCAATCCCAGAATTTCATTTTACCCTTGTAACACTGCTTCAATTCCTGCAAATCAAAAGAGAATTTTCAAAACCCCAGCAACAATCGGGGAAAGTTAATAGTAGACTTGAAGCTAGTACCATATGCAAATCAACTCGAAATAAAAAGCACCAAAAATTAAAATTGCTGATCCAATTGATTTGCCCTCCTCTGTTAACTCAATCAATCAACTATACTTAATCTCAAATTAGTTAGGATACATTGCGTAAATCCTTATTATTCGTATTCAACTGATTCATCAATCATCATAGTTAGATTAATTTTACCTACTCTCCCAAGCAATACTGATTCTACTGCTTCTTCTCCGTTTTCTTGATTTCTTCACTTCAATGAATCTATTGGTTTGCTGTTTGTGCCACCAGTTTAAATGGTGTAAGGGCCTATCAATGGGGCGGGTCGGCACCGGTTACGGCCCAATATTTTGGTCTATGGATCCCTATATCATTTTATGAGAAAATTAGATTTAAAATCAAAATTCCTTACTTAAAAAAAATCTCAATTATCAGTTATTTATTATTATTATTATTATTATTATTATTATAAACGGCAATTTGCTCATTTTAATTTAGAGTTAAATGTCAAAAATATATTTAAATTATACTTTTTTGAGTTTATATCTAAATTATTGTTAGTGTGAGAAACACACCTAAATGATATATTACTCATTAGTTTAGATCCGTGTTTTAAAAAGCGGGGGCATGAGACGAGACGTTTTATGTAGTACAGGGTGA
This sequence comes from Solanum gracilifrons, assembly GCA_029582605.1. Lineage (NCBI taxonomy): Eukaryota > Viridiplantae > Streptophyta > Magnoliopsida > Solanales > Solanaceae > Solanum > Solanum gracilifrons. Next base: position 4,681 of record JAJOOH010002086.1, on the reverse strand, counting down.
GACTTAAGTCCCGAGACACGTGGCGTAAGTCTTATGGATCTACGAGGTGTAGTTTCATGTATGTTCAATTTTATGATTTTATTACTAAGAAAATAAGCTAAAGTAAAACTTTCAATTATTTTACAAATAAATTTGATAAATAACCTATAATATATCGAAAAAATTATTATGATTTTTATTTGAGCAAGGTATTAATAATCAATAATGAAGGAAAAAAAGTACTACAATTACTATTTGAGAAATATCTTTATACCAATAAAAAAAAAATGATTTAAAGTAAAAAAGATTCAAAAAAAAAAAAAGGTGTACGTTTTTATATCCAGAATTTACGTTTTTATATTTTGAACTTATGCCCTATGGATAGTAAATATATGCTACACTTATTTAAGTAGTACTTATTTAATATTTTTTTTTAATGAAAGTAAATGATCAAGTAGTATGTGACAACTATTTTTAGTAATATGCAGTTTAATATGTAAGGAAGGAAAAACTCATTTAGAGTGAGTAGTTACAATGAGATTATGAAATAAAAGTCTGAACAATACCAATTAATGGTTATTAAATTATTGAAACAATGATTGAATTGTGAATAATGACCAATTCAATTGTTTCTTTTCTTAAATTAAATTTTAGTGTGAATTTTCACAACATTTTTATTGATATTATTCACGGCACCGAGTATTATAGTTCTATTTATTTATTTGATGATTTTATTGTATTAGCCACAATTTGTATTTTTAATAATCATAATTATTTTGCTATAATCACATTTTTTTGTATTATAGATTTGAATATTTGGCATACTAAAACAAAACATGCATGCCCTAAAAGAATGAACAAATTAGTATTAATATGTTGTTAAAATCTTTTTGCAGAATACATTAATAATTAGGGTTGGGCATTCGGTTTATTCGATTCGATTTTTATTTTTTTGGTTTTCAGTTTTTGTAATAAGTTTACCGAACACCGAACCGAAATAATTTGGTTCGATTCAGTTTTTTTATTTCGGTTGGGTTTATGTTATTTGGGTTCGGTTTTTGTTAGTGTCACGACCCGAGTCTACACCCTGGACGTGGCCGGCACTCAAGAACCATTGATGGTCCCCAAGCGAACCCTCATCCTAGCTGACTACAAGCGGAAGACTAACTTAAGCATGCAAAAGCTTAAAAACTGAATAAAAATTCATGAAACTGAAATACAAAACTTTAACTCAAATGAAAAACTCTGAATATAAAAATAATATTCAACTCGCCATAAATTAGGCAACTTGAGTCTTTAAAACATTTAATAAAATAAATGAATAATACAGACTTTTCAACTATACTGACTATCTATGAAGCCTCTAACTGATAAAGATGGAAGTCGGGACAAAATCCACAACATCCTAACAACTTATATAACTGAAAGGTAAATGAAATCCTACGGAAGCAAGGAGGCTCACCAAAGCTAACTCGAACTCTCGGATGTATCAACGAAACTCTTGTTGACGATCCTGAATACATGTGTCTGCATCATGAGAAGATACAGACCAAATGGCTCAATACGTGGAATGTACGAGCATGTAAGAGGAATTCTAAAGCATAAACATAAGCTTGAACTTTGATAAAAAGGAAACATACTTACCTCTTCTCAAACTTACTCAACTCAAGGAATACTCAAGGATACTCAAAACTACTCAACTTACTCAACTCAGAAGTATTCAAAGATAAGATACTCAACTCAAAGATTAGATACTCGATTCTGAGTACTCAACTCAATATGACTGAACTCATTTCAATATAAAGCAATTTAAAACAAGTGCAATATAAAGAAACAAACTGTTTAAAAACATGTTGTCAACTCTGTGTGTATGAAAGGATACAACATAACTTTGAAATGTATGTAAAACTACATTTAACTATGTATATAAGAATACAATAACTTCTGTGGGAGATTCTCTAACCGACAACCATCAATATGAGCCTAAGTGATGTTACAACGTTTTACCTCACGTTGCCAAGGGCCGTCCTATACCTTGCCATCGGTATAGAACCTGAACTACTAAGTAGATCCACTAGTCTATGCTAAAAAGCACTAAGGAATCATCTAAAAAGTATGATCATTTTTCTTCTCATGATGGCTACATGGTTTATGGAGACTTGAGTTATCTGAACTCGCATCCCCATATCGGTGCTCAATACTACTCTCAAAATATACTTAGCTCATATGTTTGTAAAAACAAAACTCTTTCTGTGATTTGAGATAATTGCTCAAAAACTTAGCTCAAAGGCTATCTTAGAAATCAAGGTTTCCTCTCTTGCTTTATTGTGAAAGCATTTACTCTTTAACTGAAAACTAGCCCAAAGGCTCTTTACTGAAAATCTCAGTTTTCCGTTCTTATTTAAATGTGAAAACATTTTAAACTCTTTTGGGAATACATGGTCCCCATATACTTTTGAATAAATGAACTTCAACTTTACTCCTTACTGAACTCAAAACTTAAGTCTTAAAACAAAGTTAAAACGTTTGTAAAAGACTTCTTAAAATTATGGTTCACGCCGAATTATGGAATTGAACGACTCAATCCAAGGTTTTCAATAACCATAGATAGACTCAAATACTTGGAACTCAAGAACTTCAATGATACTAGTCACTTCAAGAATGCTCATCTCAGAGGGTTCATGCGGAATTATGAGCATGAACTACTCAACTCAAGGACTCAAAGATACTTCTCATCTCAAGACTGCTCGACTTATAGGGTTCATGCAAAATTATGTGCATGAACAAATTCAACTCAAAGACTTCATGGGTAACATGTAATAGTCCCATGATTAGAAATATAATCTCAAAGGTGATTAGGAACTCAATACTCAAGACTTAGAACTTGAAGATACTACTCCTCTCAAAGGTACTCAACTGATGGAGTTCATACGGAAGTTATGGGCATGAATGACTCGACTCGAGGGTCTACATAATAATATGGAACTTGTGAATACAACTCTTCTCATTCTCATACTTACTTGCCCGAGTCTTGAAACAAGTTACTTAAATTTGTAGAAGGTTCTTCAAAGAAAATTCAAAGGGACTATCTCAAATGTTCGGAAGAATTCTCAAGGCTTAACTCTTAACTCTACCTTGAATTTGGATTTATGGATTCAAGGTTATGATTCATGTTCATGGATGATTTCTAGATGTTTAGAAGTCATTTGGAGTAGTTAGAATCAATGGAAAGTGTTAGGACACTTTAGAATAACTTAAATAGGCTAAATGATGAAAAATTGGTGAAAAACGCCTATCCGGGAACGTCCCTGGCGCGCCGTGCCATGCCGCAATTTACCGGAGCTCGTTTCTGGTGCACTGCTGGCTTGTCGCCCCAGCCTTCTTGGCGCAATGGGGGAGCGTCGCGCCAGCATTGCCCCAGGCAAAACTGACGAACTTTTCCTCTCATTTTCTGACCTTAAATCGCTTTTAATCGATTTCTTTTCTCAAGTTTTCCTTAGATTCAATTACCCAACCTAAGTACACACTAATCCACTCAAAACAATCATTTTCATCTCAAGAAATCATTAAAACCCCAATAAAACAAGATTTAGAATGAACTTTAAGAACACCTATCAAGAACTTAAATCCTTCAACTTTTTGAGAATGAAACTTCGCTGAAAATAATATGTTTGGCGTGTGGGTGAACAAACCCAACACTATGGAAGCTTACATACCACTTAGGGATCAAATCCATGGAGAAAATCCGCAACTAAACTCAAGAATGTCGACGAACGCCTTCATTCTTTCCTCTTTTCTCCTCTTCTCTCTTCTTCTTTTCTCTTCTTGAACTCTCAACTAAAATCCTAGGCGTAAACTGGGATTATAAAACTGAACCTAATCAGATTAGACCCCTAAACTATTACTAAAAATGAATTAAATCTGATTGGGTAAGGAAAAGACCAAAATACCCCTCTAAAATCTGGTTTGACTTTCCTTATCTAGATAGCCCAACTTCGAATGGACATATCTCCCTCATATGAACTCGAAACTGAGAAAACTCGGTGGCGTTGGAAAGATAATTCAAATTTCTTCCCTACGGTATCTAGTATCACACCTAAATCATCTTGAGATAGAAGTTATGGTCGTTTGAAGTCGATTCGAAACTCATACTTAGCTTAACTTGCAAAATTTCAGATTTTGTTATTTCCAATTTAATTCTTTTTGGAACTCAAGGTGTTATATCTAGTGACCTTAACACTTAAGAAAATTTTAATTCCTTAGTAAAATCTCACTCACTATGAAGAACGATTCGAGTCTTAGTTTGAAAAATTTTCTGGGATGTTACAGTTAGTTCGGTTTTTCTTGAAAACAAAAAATAATCAAAATATAGGTTACCTGCTGGAGTGCTGGTCGCCTCCTCGCCGGTCGGTTGCTTCTGGATTCTGGTCGCGGCGGTCAACTGGTCGGCGGCGGAAGTGGGAAGTAGGAAAGCGATCGGCTAGTCGGTGGTCGGCTGGACGTCGGCGATGGGTGACGAAGGAGTAAGGAATTTGAACTTTGAAAAGTTTGTGCAGTGCGGCGATGAAAAATTGAAAACTCAAAATTTTGAAAAGTGTGCAGTGATGAAAAGTGAATACTTAAATTTTTGTAAAGTCTTGACCTAATTTGCATTTTTCCTATAATATTTAATATTAATAATTAATATATATTATAATATAAT
>JAJOOH010002085.1:0-19851 GCA_029582605.1 Solanum gracilifrons | reverse complement strand
TAAGCTTTAGATGGAAATAAGTTCCCTCTCGGGCAACTTACCCCGTTTCAAATGGGTTCCTCTCGGACACCCATTTGCCGCAAGAAGACCAGCCTACGCGTTACCCCACTCACTCTCTCGAGCTGAGTATTAGGATATGGGACTAGGGCTCACCCTCTCGGGCTGAACCTCATGTCGACCTACTCCTAAGGCCATCAGTCTAGTGGTCTTGGTTTCACGACCTCCCTCTCGTGCATGTCGAAAACACATGGGTGGTTTTGTATTTGCAACTACAAACCCATTAAATTAAACCACAACCACTAGGTGAAATCACCATTAAAATACATCTACCCTATCAGTAAGCAAGACCCAACAACAATATCAGCACATAGTTGCTAAATCACACCCCAAGAATGGGGGTTTTTAGCCACACATCAAGAAATAACAAAATACACCTAAAATGATATTAAAATCAAATGGGTATAAGAAATTAAATCTTTATTTAAGCAAAGGAAGAAGAATGGAGAAGACCCACTTCCAACTTGGGGAAGATAAAATCCTTCTCTCTTCAAGTCTCCCACAAAACCCTCTCCAAACTTGAGAGAAAATATCTAAAAACATACTATTCTACTCTGAAAATAATAATAATTGTTCGAAACTTATAAAATTAATAAAGAGTTTAGTATTTATAGCTGCAGACGGATAGTTCGGCGAGGTTAGTCGAGTCGGCCGAATGACTCGACGACTAGCCCTTCTTCTGTCTCATCGCCGTTGAGTGCTTGCTTACAACACTTCACGTTCTGGACCATTGGTCGGTATAGAACTACTTTGCTGAACTATTTGGCGAAACATTGAATGCTCCTTTCATCGCCTTTTTGATCCTTTTCCTTCAGGGCTTTGCATACTGGAACAAAGGACAGAGTCTGTCCTTTCGGCGAATCGCCAAAGGTTTTTGGCGATGCTCATGCTTCAACCTCTTCGTTCTTTTCAGCCTTCTTGTTCCTTTTTTGCGCCTAAGTGTCCATGCTTCCACTAAAACTTAAAATACCTGAAACTTAAGAGTTTTCATCAGATATTGAGACAAAATAAGCATTCGAGGACACTATTTCTATCAAAATAAAGCCCAAAATGAGTCCAATTTGTAGACTCATCAACACACTTATGTATGAATATGATATGATGTGAAAGGTTGGTCACATGTAGTGATTCTAAGGTTTGAAGACTAGTCTCACCTATTGAATCTATGAGCTTTAGAATGAGTTATGTTGGATTGAGTGTCAAGACATTCTTCCATAATCATGAACTTAAGTCAAGACTTAATATGATCTCAATGGGAATTATGCTTAGCACCGAGTGGATAGTGATATGAGATGGAAGCCCTCACGTTAGTAGAGGACAGGTTTCTAGGAACAATCTCTTAGGATGGAAGCCCTCACTTTAGTAGAGGCCGGGTTTGTAGGAGCAATCTCTTGGGATGGAAGCCCTCACGTTAGTAGAGGTCGGGTTTTCTAGTAGCAATCCCATTATCCCATAAACTATTTGCCCTCATATGTGTTTAACTAGTGGATCCACCTAAGCTAAGAGTATGGTTCTACCTTAGGCAAGTTAGACAACCCTTTTTCGGTGTAGGGTAGACACCGGATTCCATGTTTAGCTCACATGGTCTATGTCGGTTAAGGCTTGTTCCCAATATGATAAGAATATGAATTATGAACTATGACTACTCAAGAAGCTTTACTTAGCATGTGTGGGATTATGGGATCTTATTCATGCATTGCATAAGTATGCTTTGAGGGTATTTATGGTATGTTCCTAGTATGATATGATGATCTATGAGTTAATTATGCTTATGACTTATGCTTTTACACTACCTTCAAAATAATGATTTAACTTAGTAAATGGCATGTATTCAACTAAAATGTCCCTTTTAGCTTGTTTTCATGATTTTATGCATGGCTATCATACTTAGTGCATCTTTGTACTAACACATATTTTCGTACATTTTTTCAAAGTGTAGGGTTCGGTTCTTGAGGCGGTTATCATTCGGTTCAAGCTTGTATTCAGCTATTCTCCTTGCTTGTGGTGAGTCCTCACGATTCGAGGATGAGAGATTCACTTTGAGTTTCATTTCTAGTATTTCATTTTCAAACTATGTTGTATGGGCTGTGTCCCTTTTTAGTTGGACTATCGTAATAGATGGCTAATTGAGACAAGTCTAGACTTCCGCTTTGCTTTTATGAAAACTTCTTAAGACTTGAGATGTGTTTTACTCTTATTGTTCTAATGCTTTATGATGTGATATGCTAAGTGGTTTACATGATGCCTTTAGGGTTATTATGTGCCTTGTTATGTCTAGGGGGTACCCTTGGGTCGTGACAAACTTGGTAATCAGAGCACAAGGTTTACAATGATTCTAGGATGATGTATCATAAGCCACGTCTAGTAGAGTCTTGTTCATGAGTGTGAAGCGCGCCACCTTTATGAATGAGAGGCTATAAGAGGTTTTGGAAACTACACTTCTTTCATTATTTTAAAGTCGTGCCTTAGAGTTTAACTCTATAAAAGTCCCTCTCCTAATCCTTCTCTTGTGTCTTCAGGATATGAATACACGAAGGGCTAACGCAAGAAGAATGGAGGGTGTCAATGTGAATGAATAAGCTCTTCCTCAAGCTAATCAAGCTAACCAAGCTCCGATTGATCTCGTGGTTGAGAATGTGACCCATACAGAGTTTAGATCTACTATCTAAATGTTGGTTCAAGTCGTGACGGCTCAAGCCAATAGAGAAGTTGTAGCTCCGTTCAATCCTAATATGAATTTCCCGGCTTCTAGATTGAGGGATTTTGCAAGGTTGACCCCCCCCCTCCCCCGTGTTTCTTGGTTCCAAAGTGGGAGAGGATCCTCAATAATTTGTGGAAGAGGTTTATAAAATAATTGATGCCTTGGGTGACTTCGATAGAGAAAGCGGAGTTAGCCGCTTACCAATTGAAGAGTGTGGCTCAAGTATGGTATACTCAATGGAAGAACAATAGGCCGATAGGAGCGGGTCCAATAGAGTGGGAAGTGTTAAAATCGGCGTTCCTTGATAGGTTCTTTCCCCGAGAGTTGAGGGAAGCTAAGGTGGAGGAATTCATTAACCTTCGTCAATGAGGTATGAGTGTTCAAGAGTATTCTGTAAAGTTTACTCAATTGTCCAAGTATGCTCTGACTTTGGTGGCAGATACAAGGGATATGATGAGTAGGTATTTGACGGGTGTGTCTAGATTGGTAAGAAAAGAATGTTGTTCGGCAATGCTTCATGATAACATGGATATCTCATGTCTTATGGTGTATGCCCAACAAATGGAGAATGAGAAACTCTAAGACAAGAATAGTGAGGTGAAAGGAGCTAGAGCCGGTGATGGGAATTTTTCCAAGGCTAGGTCCGATTGACAAGGTCAACCAAGGTTCAAACAAAGATTTTCCAACCAAGGCTCCTCTAGTGCTCCAAGGGTCGACAAGGATAGGGTTTCCAACCCAAAACCTCAAGAGGTAATAGTGGTGGTTCTTATGTTGCTAGGTTTAATTGTGCAAAATGTGGTAGAAAACATGATGGCAAATGCCTAGTTGACTCAGATGGGTTATGGTTGTGGAAAGAGTTGCTACAAGATAAGAGATTTCCCGGTGCTCATGGCTAAGGGGAGAGAAGGAAAGCAAGCTCCTCCAAGCGGTTCAAACTCCAATGCTCAAAAACAAAACCGCTTCTATGCTCTTCAATCCTGAGTTGACCAAGAAAGCTCTCTGGATGTTGTGACCGGTATGTTAAAAGTCTTTTCTATTGATGTATATGCCTTGTTAGATCCCGATGCCACTTTTTCCTTTGTGACACCTTTTGTGGCAATGAGGTTTGAAATATTTCCCGAAGTGTTAGTAGAACCTTTTTCGGTCTCTACCCCGGTTGGTGACTTGGTAGTGGTAAAAATAGTCTATAGAAGTTTTCCCATTTCCTTGTTCCATAGAGTCACTTTGGTGGATTTGATAGAGTTGGACATGTTAGATTTTGATGTGATTTTGGGTATGGATTGGTTGCATGCATGTTATGCCTCTATAAAATGTAGGACTCGGGTGGTTAAGTTCCAATTTCCAAATGAGCCTATTTTAGAGTGGAAGGGGGGAAATTCTATCCCTAGAGGTCAATTTGTTTCTTGCCTTAAAGCTAGGAAAATGATCTCCAAAGGGTGCATTTACCATCTTGTTAGGGTGAGGGATGTGGAGTCCGAAACCCCTTCTCTAGAGTCGGTTTCGATAGTAATGAGTTCCCGAAAGCTTTCCTCGATGATTTGCCTGGTGTTCCTCCCGAGCGAGAAATAGATTTTGGTATTGACCTTTTACCGGATACACAACATATGTCCATTCCTCCTTATAGAATGGCTCCAGCCGAGTTGAAAGAGTTGAAAGAGCAACTAAAGGATTTATTAGATAAGGGTTTCATCCGATCGAGTATCTCTCATTGGGGTGCTCCAGTGTTGTTTTTTAGAAAGAAGGATGGGTCTCTTAGAATGTGCATCGACTATCTTCAATTGAACAAAGTGACCATCAAGAATAAATATCCCCTTCCGGGAATTGATGACTTGTTTGATCAACTTCAAGGGGCTAGCTATTTCTCCAAAATTGACCTTCGTTCGGGTTATCACTAATTAAGGGTGAGAGGGGTTGATATTCCTAAGACGGCCTTTAGGACCCGGTATGGTCACTATGAATTTGTGGTTATGTCATTTGGGTAGACAAATGCCCTAGTGGCATTTATGCATTTGATGAATAGAGTGTTTAGGCAATACCTAGACATGTTTGTGATTGTGTTTATCGATGATATTTTGATATATTCGAGGAGTGAGAATGAATATATGTACCATTTGAGAATTGTGTAGCAAGTTCTTAAGGACCAATAACTTTTTGCAAAGTTTAGCTAGTGTGAATTTTGGATAAGGTCTGTAGTTTTCCTTGGTCATATTCTGTCAAGTAAGGGCATTGAGGTAGATCCGAAGAAGACGGATGCAGTCAAGAGTTGGCCTAGACCTCTAACTCCTTCCGATATTAGAAGTTTCTTGGGTTTGGTCGGTTACTATAGGAGGTTTGTTGAGGGGTTTTCCTCGATTGCTTTTCCGTTGTTGGCTTTGACTCAAAAGAAAGCTAAGTTTGAGTGGTCAGAGGCTTGTGAGAAAAGCTTCTAAGAGTTGAAGGATAGACTTACTTCTGCTCCGGTGTTGACCTTACCGAAGGGTACGGATGGTTTTGTTGTATATTGTGATGTGTCACGACCCGAGTCTACACCCTGGACGTGGCCGGCACTCAAGAACCATTGCTGCTCCCCAAGCGAATCCTCATCCTGGCTGACTACAAGCGGAAGACTAACTTAAGCATGCAAAAGCTTAAAACTAAATAAAATTCAATAAACTCTACTTTTCAATATATTCAACTTAGAATAAAAATAATATATTCAACTCGCCATAAAATATGCACTTAAGTCTTTAAAACATTTAATAAAATAAATGAATAATACAGACTTCTCAACTATACTGACTATCTATGAAGCCTCTAACTGATAAAGATGAAAGTCGAGAAAAGACCCACGACATCCTGACTAAACTGAAAAGTACATGAAATCCTCTGGATATAAGGAGGCTCACCATAGCTAAATCGAACTTTCGGATGTATCAACGAAGTTCCTGTTGATGATCCTGAATACATGTGTCTGCATTAGGAGAAGATGCAGGCCAAATGGCTCAGTACGTGGAATGTACGAGCATGTAAGAGGAATTCTAAATCATAACATAAGCTTGAAACTTGATTAAAAAAGAAACATACTTACCTCTTCTCAAACTTACTCAACTCAAGGAATACTCAAGGATACCCAAAACTACTCAAACTTACTCAACTCAGAAGTACTCAAGGATAAGATACTCAACTTCAAAGATATGATACTCGACTTGAAATACTCAACTCTGGATACTCAACTCATGAATACTTAACTGAACTCATTTCATTATAAAGCAGTTTAAAACAAGTGCAATATAAAGAAAAAGGAAAACTGTTTAAAACATGATGTTAACTCATACTCATAATATCATAAAAGACATAACATGCTCCCTTTCAAAGTCTACTTGTGCAATGCATGAATGAAGTCACATACCCCCATTCATACTAAGCAGAACACCTTAAGGAACCATGCAATATTGCTGTGGGAGTTTCTCTAACCGACAACCATCACTTAAGAACTATAGTGATGATACAACATTATTAGCCCCACGCTGCCCGCGCCATCCTATACATTGCCATCAGTATAGGACCAAACTGAACTTAGTGGATCCACTAGTCTATGAGAAAAGGATTCATCTAAAAAGTATGACCCTTTTCTACCCATGATGGCTACATGGTTTTCATGGAGACTTGAGTTAATATGAAACTCGCATCCCACATCGGTGCTCAATAATACCCCCAAAATATAACACTAGCTCTTTATGTTTAAAACATACTTCTTCTATGATTTGAGACTAGTGCTCAAAAACTTAGCTCAAAGGCTATCTTGGAAATCAAAGTTTCTTCTCTTGCTTCATTTGAAAGCGATTACTCTTTTCTGGAAACTAGCCCGAAGGCTCTTTGGAAATCTCAGTTTCCGTTCTTATTTAAATGTGAAAACATTTTAAATCTCTTTGGGAATACTTAGTCCCCATATACTTTTTGAAGAAAAGAACTTCAACTTTACTCTTTACTGAACTCAAAACTTAAGTCTTAAAAAAAGTTAAAACGTTTGTAAAAGACTTCTTAAAATATGGTTCATGCTGAATTATGGACATGAACGACTCAATGCAAGGTTTTCAATAACCATAGATAGAACTCAAATATTTGGAACTCAAGAACTTCAATGATACTACTCATTTCAAGAATGCTCAACTCAGAGTTCATGCGAAATTATGAGCATGAACTACTCAACTCAATGACTCAAATATACTTCTCATCTCAAGACTATTCGACTTATAATGTTCATGCGAATTATGAGCATGGAATATTCAACTCAAGGAGTCAAAGATACTTCTCAAAAGGGATTAGGAACTCAACACTTAAAGGCTTAGAATTTGAAGATACCACTTCTCTAAAAGATGCTCAACTTACGCAGTTCATGCAGAATTGCGGGAATGAAACAACTCAACTCGAGGGTCTACATAATAATATGGAACTCATGTATACGACTCTTCTCATTCTCTGACGTACTTCCTCAAAACTTAGTTTCAATCGATAGTTGATCTCAAAGGCTTTCTTGAACTCTACTCTTAACTCTCTCTTGAATGTGAATTATGAATTCAAGAGTTATGGTTCATGATATGAAAGATCTCGTGATGACAAGGTAGACTCATGAATACATTCTTCTCACTCTCATACTCACTTGCTCGAGTCTTGAAACAAGTTACTAGAAATTGTAGAAGACTCCTCAAAAGATTCAAAGGGACTTTCCCAAAATGTTTGGAAGAACTCCTAAGGCTTGACTCTCAACTCTACCTTGAATGTGATTTATGAATTCAAGGTTGTGATTTGTGATGGGTAATGTCTCATGATGTCCAGGAATGATTTTAGATAGCTAAACATGAGAAAAGACTGAAAACCAATATTTGAGGGTGGGTCCGCGACGCAGAGAGGCTTTTAAAATTTGGTTTCAAAAACGTCTTTTGAGGCAGAACACCTCGTGTCAGCTCCGCGACGCGAAGCATAAATTTTCAAAACTGGGGAGTGGGGGCGCGACTCGGGGGTAGGTTTAAAATCTCGACCGACGAAATTTCTTCTTCGTTTTCTAACCACAATTCGCCCAACTTCGATTCTTTTTCTCAATCTCTCTTTAGATTTAGATACCCAGCATAAGAACACAAGAATCTAACTCTAACAACTCTATAAATCGAACAATAACCTCAAGAACTCCTCAATCTCAGCCCAATTCAAGAACGAAAGCAATTTCATGAATACATAACAAGAACATCAGATTTTCAACTTTCTAGAACGAATCTAATGCTAAAATTAACATGATTGGCGTGTGGGTGAACAAACCCAACACTATGGAAGCTTACATACCTGAAAGAACTATCTTCTTGAAGAACTTGAAGGAAAATCTTGAAAGATGAACCCTAGCCTTAACTTTTCTTGAATTTCTTGAGCGTAGAATCTTTGGAGTGAATGGGAGGGTTTAGATTTAAGAAAACTGATTTTCTATACGTTTAGGGTAATTTAGATGACCTTCTAAGGGTTTTTAGAACTAAAATACCCCTAAAGAAATAATTAAAACGAGTTGGGAGTCGGAAAGATCTTTCACCAGGCAGTGAGGTATGTGTTGGCTCCGCGTCGCGGAGCTGCTGCCAGGTTTGCGCGACGTTAGTAAATCCATCATAACGTTTTACTCAGAACTCAGAATTGATAAAACTCAGTGGCGTTGGAAAGAGGACTCGAAGGGCTTTAATTTTCTATCTTGTAGCTCACCTAAATCATCCTGTACTAGGAGTTATGGTCATTTGAAGTTGACACAAAACTTAAGAAAAACTAGGAATGACTTGAATGCTTTTCTCTTAGGTTCTTCTTGGAACTCAAGGTGCAACATCTAGTGACATTAATACTCAAGAAATTTTAAATTCCTTGCAAAAATCTCACTCACTTTGAAGAACGGTTCGAGTCTTAGCTCAAAAAAAAATTCTGGGGTGTTACATGATGCCTCTAGAGTTGGGTTGGGATGTGTCCTCACGCAAAACGGGAAAGTGATTGCCTATGCTTCAAGGCAACTTAAAGTATATTAGAAGAATTATCCGACCCATGATCTTGAATTAGCGCGGTAGTATTTGCCTTGAAAATATGGAGACATTACTTGTATGGGGTCCATGTGGATGTTTTCACCGATCACAAAAGTCTTCAATATGTGTTTAGTCAAAAAGACTTGAATCTCCGACAAAGAAGGTGGTTAGAACTTCTGAAGGATTATGATATGAGTGTCCTTTACCACCCCGACAAAGCTAATGTTGTAGTGGATGCACTTAGTAGATTATCCATGGGTAGTATGGCTCATGTAGAGGATAAAACGAAAGAATACGTTCATGAGGTGCATAGATTGGCCTGACTAGGTGTTCAACTAGTAGATTCCGCGAAGGGTGGCATCATGGTGCATAATGGTTCCAAATCGTCCTTTGTGATTGATGTGAAGTCTAAGCAAGAACTTGATCCCTTATTAGTTGAGTTGAAAGAGTCGGTACTCAAGAAGTCTGTGGAGGTTTTCTCCCAAGGGTGAGATGGGGTACTTAGGTACCAAGGTCGATTATGTGTTCTAGATGCTCATGGTTTGAGAGAGAAAATTTTAGAGGAAGCTCAAAGTTCTCGATATTCTATTCATTCGGGAGCCACCAAAATGTACCGTGATTTATGAGATGTCTATTGGTGGACTGGTATGAAGAAAGATATTGCTGGATTTGTAGCCAGATATCCTAATTGTCAACAAGTTAAGGTTGAGCATCAAAGGCCGGGAGGCTTATTACAAGATATACCAATTCCCACTAGGAAGTGGGAAGAGGTGAATATGGACTTTATTATGGGTTTGCCTCGTACTCGAAGGCGACATGATTCTATTTGGGTCATTATAGATAGGATGAAAAAATCAGCCCACTTCATTCCCGTCAAGGTTTCTCATTCGGCGGAAGACTATGCCAAGTTGTATATAAATAAGATAGTGAAGTCGCATGGGGTACCTTTATCTATTATTTCGGATCGGGGTACTCAATTTAGATCTCACTTTTGGAAGTCATTCCAAAAAGGGCTTGGTACTAAAGTAAAGCTTAGCACCGCTTTCCACCCTCAAACGGATGGTCAAGTGGAACGCACCATTCGGACCTTAGAGGACATGTTGAGGGCATATGTTATAGATTTCAAAGGCAATTGGGATGACCACTTGCCATTGATAGAGTTTGCCTACAATAATAGTTATCATTCTAGCATCGGTATGGATCCTTTTGAAGCCTTGTATGGTAGGAGATGTAGATCTCCAGTTGGTTGGTTTGAGGTAGGTGAAATTGCTCTTATTGGTCCCAAATCAGTTTATGAAGCTATTGAGAAAGTTCGGCTCATTAGAGAGAGGTTAAGAACGGCTCAAAGTAGACAAAAGTCTTATGTCGATGTGAGAAGAAGGGATTTAGAATTTGAAGTTAATGATTAGGTCTATTTGAAAATCTCACCCATGAAGGGTGTGATGAGGTTTGGCAAAAAGGGGAAACTTAGTCCCCGGTATGTAGCCCCGTATCAAATTTTGCAATGTATTGGGAATGTTGCCTATGAGTTGGACCTGCCAAATGAGTTGGCTCCGGTTCATTCGATATTTCATGTTTCTATGCTTAAGAGGTGTATTGGTGATTCGACGTCTATTATTCCCCTAGAAGAGTTGAGGATTGATGAAAGCCTTTCCTATGAAGAGGTTTTGGTAGAGATCCTAGACCGGAAAGTCAAGAGATTAAGAAACAAGGAAATAACTTCCGTGAAGGTTTTATGGAGAAATCATTTAGTTGAGGGTGCTACTTGGGAGGCCGAGGCCGATATGAAGTCATGATATCCTCATCTCTTTCCTTCTACTCCTATTAAAGCTTGAGGTAAGTAGTTCTTCTTGAGTTTTAGTGTTTTGGGAGTCATGTGTGTTATATGAGATTTTCCATGATTTCCTTATGTTATGCATGTTCTTGATGAAATTCATGTTTAGTAAGAAAAATGAGTTTTTCATGAATTATGTTCCTAATGTTGTTGTGCATTTAGTAAGAGTTGCCTATTTGACCTCATGAGATGTGTTGATGAGCATGCTTTAGTATGCTTTTGAGAGTAATTGAATATTGGCTCAATGATATTGTGTTGAGCATTATTTTAGTTGGAAAAGTAGTTCCTCCTATGAATATGAGAAATATTGACTTTCATGCATATTGGGTTGTTCGATGTAGTTCCTACTTCCTTGTATTGCATTGACTATGTTTTGAGATGGAGTTGATGTTTCCTCCTTTAAATTGTGCATTATTTTGATGTTTTATGCATGATGGGCTGCTAGTATTGAGTCTTTAATTCCGTAAGTTGTCTAGATCGTCATTCAAGGATGAATGTTCCCAAGGGGGAGATAATGTAACATTCCGGAAGCTAGTAGACTAAACTAGAGCCTAACGTTAGGGTTAGAGTCGTAAATAACTCCGGTACTCAATATATGTGTTTTGGAGTTTAAACGTCAAGATACGACCCCCAAGGACCTACCATGGGTCCTTGAGGAGGATCCAAAAAGATCGCCCAAAACAGTCCAACCACGAGAGGTGACCCACGACCAGTAGGTGGAACCACGCCCCGTGGGCGGGGGTCGTGGGTTAAGGCCCCAAAAAATAGGCTACAGAACCCAACCCATGGACCCCTAGCATGCCACGTGAGTCCACTAACGGACCGTGGCAGTGGGGTCATGGGTGGTCACTGAAACTGTCTTTTGTCAGTTGACTTTAAGGGTCTTTTGGGGTTTTCTTTTTATTAAAATATTAAGTGAAACCATTTTGTATTAAATAAAATTAATTATACAAGTCTCTTAGACCCCTAAACTAACTCATCAAAATCATAATTTCTAAATCACCAAATCAAAACCAATTTTCCCCCAAAACTCTCTCTCTCTAGAAGAAGAAGAAGAAGAAGAAAAAGAAGAAAGGTAAAGCTAGGGTTGAAGGAACAAGATTTTTCACTCAAATTCGTTGGATTTCTTCACCAAGATATGGTAGCTCTTCATCCATGGATTAGTTTTCATCTATGTAGCCCCTTCAAAACCCCCAATTTCGAAGCTAGAAATCCCAAAAGTTAGGGTTTGACTTCAATCTCATGGATTCCTTTAAAATTCATTTTTAAAGATTGAATTATGTTTTAATATGGATATATTGATGATTTTAAATGGTTTTATCTTGAATTCCCCAAGAATCCATGAATTCCTATATTTTCCCAATTTGGATCTCAAAGTGTGGGTAATGATTGATGCAAGTAGAATATGATAGAATTATGCATCTAGTAATTGAATTACTTGAATTATGTTATCATCCATGTCTAATGTAGTAATTCTAGATGTATTGATGGATTGTGATCTAAGGTCCTTGAAGGGAAAAATGTGAGAATTTTGCATGAATATGAGGTTTAAATATATGTTTTATGAACACTTTGAGAGTAAAGTGAATATGATTATGATCTAGTTGTTGTGTTGTTGGAAATTATCCCCATGTACATACTTATGTATGAATATGATATGATGTGAAAGGTTCGTCACATGTAGTGATTCTAAGGTTTGAAGACTAGTCTCACCTATTGAATCTATGAGCTTTAGTATCAGTTATGTTGGAATGAGTGTGAAGACATTCATCCATAATCATGAACTTAATACAAGACTTAATATGATCTCAATGGGAATTATGCTTAGCACCGAGTGGATAGTGATATGAGATGGAAGCCCTCACGTTAGTAGAGGCCGGGTTTCTAGGAGCAATCTCTTGGGATGGAAGCCCTCACGTTAGTAGAGGCCGGGTTTTCTAGTAGCAATCCCCTTATACCACAAACTATGTGCCCTCATAGGTATTTAGCTGGTGGATCCACCTAAGCTAAGAGTATGGTTCTACCTTAGGCAAGTAGGACAATCCCTTTTCGGTGTGGGGTAGACACCAGATTCCATGTTTAGCTCACATGGTCTATGTCGGTTAAGGCTTGTTCCCAATATGATAAGAATATGAATTATGAACTATGGCTACTCAAGAAACTTTACTTAGTATGGGTGGGATTATAGGATCTTATTCATGCATTGCACAAGTATGCTTTGAGGGTATTTATGGTATGTTCCTATTATGATATGGTGATCTATGAGTTAATTATGCTTATGACTTATGCTTTTACACTATCTTCAAAATAATGGTTTAACTTAGTAAATGGCATGCATTCAACTAAAATGTCCCTTTTAGCATGTTTTCATGATTTTATGCATGGCTATCATACTTAGTTCTTCTTTGTACTAACCCATATTTTCCTACATTTTTCCAAAGTGTAGGGTCTAGTTTTTGAGGCGGTTATCATTCGGTTCAAGCTTGGATTTAGCTATTCTCCTTGATTTTTTGAGTCCTCATGAATCAAGGATGAGAGATTCACTTTGAGTTTCATTTATAGTATTTCATTTTCAAACTATGTTGTATGGGTTGTGTCCCTTTTCAGTTGAACTATTGTAATAGATGGCTAATTAAGAAAAGTCTAAACTTTCGCTTTGCTTTTATGAAAACTTCTTAAGACTTGAGTTGTGTTTTACTCTTATTGTTCTAATGCTTTATGTTGTGATATGCTAAATGGCTTACATGGTTCCTTTAGGGGTATTATGTTCCTTGTTACGTCTAGGGGATACCCTTGGGTCGTGACAAATTAGGTCACATAGGGCAAGATCGAATGAATAGGTTGGAAAAAAAAAGACATTTAGGTTCTTTCACCAAAATTGATATGCCAACTTGTGAAAATTGTCTTGCTGGAAAGATTATGCGTAAACCATATGGGAAGGCTAAGAAAACTGAGTTCCCACTTCAATTAAATCATTTTGGTATTTGTGGTCCATTGAATGTGAGGGCAAGGTCTGGTTCTACATACTTCATTACATTTATTGATGATTTCACATGCTTTGGTTATGTCTATTTGATTTCTCATAAATCTGAAGCACTTGAGTACTTTAAAAGATATATGAATGAAGTTGAAAATCAATTAGATAAAAACATAAAGGCTTTAAGAACTGACTGAGGGCGTGAATATATGTCAAAACAGTTTGAAGAATTATGTATTGAAAATGGTATTATACTCCTTATACACCTCAACAAAATGGTGTAGCTGAAAGAATGAATAGAACGTTATCAGACATAACAAGATCAATGATAGCGCATGCAAATTTGTCTATCTCATTCTAGGGAGATGCATTATTGATTGCGGGTTACATATTGAACAAAGTGCCTTCTAAATCAGTGTCGTCCACTCCTTATGAACTTTGGACCGGTCATAAAACAAATTTGAATGATCTACGACCGTGGGATTATGCAGCATACATTAAAGATCATTTTGGTGAGTTTGGTAAACTAAGTCCAGAAGGAAAGAAATGTACCTTTATAAGGTACTCCGAACACTCCAAAAGGTATGTTTTCATCGATGAACTTGAGGATGAAAGTATTACTGAAATTGTATCACGAGATGTCAGATTTTTGGAAAATGATTTTCCCAAAAAAGGTGAAACAAATAAAGTTGAGCCTCTCTACGAAATGTTGAATTCAGAAGATCAGGTAATGTTGTCAAACATACTTGATAATTTAATGGATCAAGAAATGATTCTTGGTCCAAGTGGTAGTTATGAATCCCAAAATCCTATAGAGGAATCTTAATTTCAAATATGTAAGAGTACAAAAAAAGGTGCACCTAAACGATCTTATGATATTGAGGATTATGTTTTCTTGGTATTTCCTACAGAATTGGATGAACCTAATTCTGTAACTGAGGCCTTGTCATTCCCTGAAATGGATGAATGGTTAAAAGCGATGAAAGAAGAATTAGATTCCATGAAAACCAACAAAGTCTGTGGTCTAGTTGACCTTCCTAAGGAAAGTAAAGCTATTGGGAATAAGTGGATTCTTAAAGTTAAACGTAAATCGGATGGGTCAATAGAAAGACACAAAGCACGATTGGTGGCAAAAGGTTTCACTCAAGAAGTTGGAATAGACTATGAGGAAATTATTTCACCAGTTGTGAAGTTTACATCCATACGATTACTTTTAGCTATTGTTGCACGTTTAGATCTAAAATTACACCAAATAGATGTGAGGACCGCTTTTCTCAATAGAGAATTAAACAAGGAAGTCTACGTGGAACAACCAGTAGGTTTGTTGTTAAAGGTCAAGAAAAAAATATGTAAATTGAAAAGATCAATTTTAGGTTTAAAGCAATCTTCAAGGCAGTGGTATCTGAGATTTCATAAGGAGGTGATGTCATTTGATTTCACCATGATCGATGAAGACCACTGCATCTATGTGAAAAAGTCCAATGGAAATTTTGTAATTTTTTCTCTTTACGTGGATGATATTTTATTAGCTGGAAAAAAATTGGAGTATGTAAAAATTGTGCTTTCAAAATCATTTGATATGAAAGATATGGGAGTAATAAACTATATATTGGGAGTTAAGATCCAAAGAGATCGTTCCAAGAAATTTTTGAGTTTATCTCAAGAAACTTATATAAAGAAAATATTGGAATGTTTTGAAATGAATAGTTTCAAATCCATGGATACTCCTGTAGCAAGGGGTGAAACTTTAAGCCTTGACTTGTGTCCAAAGACTGAAAAAGAAAAGGAAGACATGTCTCAAGTTCCTTATTCTAGTGTTGTCGACAGTTTGATATATGCTATGATGTGTACTCGCCAAGACATTTGTTATGTCGTGACTCTGGTTAGTAGGTATCAATCCAATCCTGAAAGAGATCATTAGAAAGAAGTAAAGAAAATATTCTGATACCTGAAGGGGACTGCGGATCATACATTGTGTTATAGTGAATATGATTTGTTGATAAGAGGTTATACATATGTTGATTGGGCTGGTGACCGGAATGATAGAAAATCAACATCCGATTATGCTTTCTTACTAAATGGTGGTGCTATTCCATGGAAAAGTGACAATCAAACTTGAACAACTCTTTCAACCATGAAATCTGAATTCGTGGCTTCTGCGTTTGCAGTACAAGAAGTTGTTTGGTTAAAGAGACTCTTTGAGCATTTGAGTATTGCAAAGAATTCTATATTGTGATAATACGAAGGATCCTTAGTAGCACAACAAGACCAAACACATTGCCATCAAGTATAACTTCGTTAGAGACGTTGTGGCAAGTGGTGAAATAGCTTTACAATACATTCCTACACGTGAAATGAGAGTTGATCCTTTTACAAAGACCATCTCTAGAGACTTGTTTGATAAACATGTTAAGGCTCTAGGTTTGTGTAGGATTTGATGATATTTCAGTATTGTAAAATAGCTTGATTGTTATAATATTCTCTTATATATAATACTATTGTATTTATATTCAACTATAATATGCATATGATATTTTGTAACAAATAAAGTGTGTCGAACAAGTCGCGAGATTGACTCTCTCACACGAGCAATCGCCTCTTACGTCGAGGAACGTGAAGAGATGAGTTTCACCACCATATTTTGACTTGTTTTATGTGCTAGACAAAATTTTCTCTAAGAAAATGAGTTTAAGGATCACTGAAGAGACAAACTAGGGTTAAACATCTTGAGGTATTTATACCAAGGTCTGTACGATGTTGGATAATCGAAAGAATGAGACACATACACCAATATAAGATGTAAATATCGTAGCACGTGTTTCATACTACGTGTGTCAAGCGATCAATGGGTCAATGAAAGAATGGTTCCCTGCTTCTTCATTGTGTGAGACCCCGGAAGGTTAAAATGACTTTTCAATAAAATACCCTTTGACATTTTACTATTTCTTGAAGTTTCGATTGGTGTGGCTACTTTAGCATGTTACTAATAGCCATGAGTGATTCGACAATGTAGTGCATGTCTACGAAAGCAGTTAATATGGAACAACTTGGTTCGAGTGGAAAGGGAATATGATTAAAATGAACAATTCAACTTGTATACATAAGCCGACTATTACACTTGAGTGTAATTGTGTATATAAAGCTAAAGCATAAACTCGATTTCACCTCTTTAAGAGGTTGATGAATCGAATATGTAACTACTAAAGTAGTGAATGACGTTTGGATATTGTGAGTAATAGTGTCCTTAAAATTGTAGTGAATTCTTTCCACATGTGATTGGATTCCTATGTAGGGCTTGTAAAACCTAAAAGGTAAGCTCTTCAAGCTAACAGGTCACACATACTATTTATCGTATGAATTGTGTTTCTGATTGATGTTGTGTTGGCTTGGGTCTTGTCCACCAAGTGCGAAGTGGGAGATGTAAGTTTTGGGTCGTGGGTCTCCCATGTGGACCGACCCGACTCAACTCGGTTCTGCCCGACCTAATTCGGTTTTTTCCTATCTGATTCAATTAATTAATTAATTAAATGGATAATCACTTTTAAAGGATAAGAGAGAACAATTACAGTGTAATTGCTCAACCTCCCCTTAAAAGGCTCCTAGTGGGAGTAACTTATTTCAGAAGTTGGAACGTAAAAGAGAAGAGGTGGAGAAGTGAGAAAGGTAACAACAAAAGATCGGTAACAAAATAGAGAAGAAAGTTTCTTACACAAATCAATCTACACACTAAGGAGCCTCTTAGTTTGTGAACAAAAACGATTTTTGTTTCCTTGTGATTCAAAGAGAGATCTGGAGCAATTCCTTTCGACAACAAAATCAACAACAAATATTTCCGATGCAAGTTAAAATATACACATCTTGTAGTTGTTTTGCCCTTAAAAATTCTTCATTGGTAACAGAGCCATCGTTAATTGATCCCATTATGCGTTGCTTCCTTGTGTATTCACTGTGTTGTTGAAAATAAATAAATTGTGTCTAATTTTTCCTTGAAAATCAGTGAAAAGAAAAAATTTGGAAGGAGATAAGTTTTTTTTGTTATTCTTTTTTTATTGTGGATTAATTATATGGTAAATAAGATTTTGAATCCTATTTGATTCTGACTCATATTGTAGATAAGATTCCTTATCCTACAAAGAAAGAAATTCTGTTATTTTTTTGAAAAACTACTTCTGTTCGTAGGATTTGGAAATTGGTTGTATAATATTTTTGGTCGAAACTTATTTTTTCATGACCTGCTCGTTTGTAGATTTTTGAAAATATAATATGAAAAAACAGATTTAAAACGAGTGAGATATGCATTTTTCAAAGTTGAATATTTTTTTAGGAAAAACTGCTTCTATTGGTTGGGATCTGGAAATTAGGTGTACAGTTGTTTTGGTTCTAAACATAATATTTCATGATATACTAGCTTGTATCTTTACGAAAATAAATTATAATAGAAAAACAGATTTAAAACAAGTGAGATATGAATTTTTGAAGTTGGGCTAAAAAAATGGTTTTTCTTTTAGGGAACAGGGTCTGAAAAATACTCCAACTTTGGTCGAAATTGTTGTTATGATACCAAACTTTGGAAAAGACCTTTTACCCCCTGTACTATTTAATAGTATATTTTAAAGGTATATATGTGTCTACGTGGACATCATAAATATTGCATCATTTTAAATAGTAATGTGTCCACGGGCACATATATACCTTTAAAATACACTATTAAATAGTGCAGGGGGGGTAAAAGGTCCTCCATAAAGTTTGGTATCGTAACAACAATTTCGGCCAAAGTTGAAATATTTTTCAACCCTTTTCCCTTTTTTTTAAAAAGTTTTTTGAGAAAGTTTTCTTTTCTTCTGGGATTATTCTTTTGGAAAAGGAATATGTATCTTTTTAGGATTTTTCTTAAATATATGTGTTTATATATATATATATTTTATGTTTTTCAAATAAATTGGTCTTGTTTATTCGTTTAGTCTTTATGTTCCTTAAATAGTTTTTTGTATCTTCTACAAATGAAAGTGACATATGTTGTTACATTGAATGGTTCAACCATTCTTATTGTTTCCTTGTTCCTATTTTAAGACTGAACATGAACAAATTTAAATTATTTCAAGTGGGAGTTCTCAAAGTCGAACAAAAGGAAAGCATAGAAGAGCACGCCACCGTAGGACGAGTTTCTAAGGGCGAGAAATCACACGAATTGGTGTTCCGAGGGTGACACAAAAATTGTTAAGAAATCAAAGGGACATTCGAAGGAAAAGATATAAAGATCTAAAAGAGTTTATGTCTTTGAAGATGGATCCTCTTGACTCTTTATTAGACTTCCTCAGATCCTTTGTCATGAAATTTGATAAGGTTAATGAAAGTGTCATTCAAGTTGAAGAGTGGGATGTATACGATGTTTTGTATCATTCCTTACCAGAATACTGGAAGATTGAATTGAATGAAACTTATTTCGAAATTCGGGATAATGAACCATTATGGAAGTATGTGGTAAATATAGGAGTTAAGTGGGTAAAACTTCACACCATAAACATAGTTTAGTATTGAATTTTGTTGTTTATTCTTCACAAATTATGTGATGAACATCTTTGATTATGCTTTAATATGAATATTTGAGTTTTATCCAAAATTTTTTTGGATAAGTGGATTATTATTCTATTGCACATTATCATATGGTGTTTGATTATTAGACATGTAAATTTTTGTGATTATGGTCTAAAATATATTAGTGTACACATTAAGAAGTTAGTTTCAAATTTTGGTTAAATATTTAGTTCGTAGATGATGATTGGATGCTTACGTGTCTTTTCGGTTATACATTAAATATGAAACCTTTATGAGAATTGATTTGCTTGAATGTGTATGTCACATGCATAATTGATTAAAAAAAACTCTTGCCATATTATATCTCGTAATAGATATGGCTTCAAAAGTATCATTGTTTACTTAAACAAAGATGAAAAACTTAACGGTGACAATTACGACATCTGGAGTCGTAAAATATGATATGTACTAGAAGAGCAAAATGCTCTGAAAGGTATAAATCATGTTTTGAATCAACCATAAGAGGGTAATTCTGCACAACACAGAAGGGATCTTGAAGCGTATAAAGCTTGAAAAAAAAAGGCTGACTCCACTGCACGTGGTTGATGACCTCATACATGAATGTGAGGAATTCCAAACTGCTCATGCTATGTGGGCACATCTGAGAGGAACATATGGGACTACCTCTGTAACCCGTCTCCGATAGTTAACTATCAAATTTAAC
>JAJOOH010002084.1:0-20246 GCA_029582605.1 Solanum gracilifrons | reverse complement strand
CTTGACCCTCGGTTTGTATTATTCCTTCTTTTCATATTGCCTTTACTTTTCAAGTTCAGTCGGCCTATGATGCTTACTGGGTACCGGTTGTTTTGGTACTCATGCTACGCTCTGCATCTGTTTCGTGATGCAGGTCCGGGCACTAGTAGCCAGCGTTGATCGAGCTTGGAGCAGTCTGATCCGGAGACGGGGGTGAGCACACGGCGTTTTGTACTATTTCAGTCTCCATCTGTATATATAGACTTGTCTTTTTCCTTTCGAGAAAGTCCAGTCTCTGTTGTCCACTTTTGAGGGTTGTACTCATTTTGTTAGTAGCTCTGTACTAGTGACTTCCAGGTTCTGGGAGGGATCTTTATTTGTATATATATTTTTGGTTTGCTTCCGTCTGTTTATATTGTTATTTGCCTACTCTTGTTTAGTTTCTACCCTCATACCCATTACTTGTTGTTCCGGGTTACGGGTTGGCTTACCTACTAGTGGGTTATAGTAGGTGCCATCATGACTTGAGAAATCGGGTCGTGACAAAAGAATATTGAAATGACTTCCAAAAAGTTAAACTCTCAATCAACTACCTCTAAGGTTGCTAACTCCAAGTTCTAGATCTACTGAATTTGTTAGAATTCTTGGTGTTACTTTCGAAAGTGTTGGAGTTATTACGAGGAGGAAGGTCACTATGCCGGGATAGCAAACAGTTCAAGTGTCGTCCACATTAACTTTTATCTTTGGATCTTTAAGTCCGAAAGGATCAAGGTCATCCACAAATGCTTCAGAAGGAGAAAGTAGTATTGGTGAAAAGAACAAACAAGAAGACCTTAACTCTACTTGAGTAATCTGGTACTAAGAACTCTACCACAAAGAAGAACTATGATTCAACTAATGAATCCTCTCCATACGCATCTCGTAATGTGAGTCCATTGAAGATCAACTTGTGTGACAATCCATGCTACTCTTCTACGTCCCCAATAATAATGCAAGCAATGGTAAATGATACTTTATCCCTGGAGAAACATCTAGAAAATATGGCAAAGTTTGTTCAAGGATTGACAAAGTATGTATACCACCAAGAGTCTTGAATTGATAAATTGGTGTCACGAACCAAAGTTTACCCTAGACGTGACAGGGCGTATAGGACCCCGAGAGGCTCTACACAAGCCACTTAGCATGCATAAAAAATATAATAGAATTAAAGAGTTCAAAAGACAGTCATATTATAAAGAGTTGTTAAAAACGAGCGCAAGTCTAAGTGGTCTCAAAGTCATCTATTAAATCAAGAGTGATTGGGACGTAAGACATTTATCACATGCAATATCTGAAAAGTAAAGATGAAATATAATAAAAGGTTTGGTCCTCAGAATATGAGGACTCACCACTACTCAAGACTACCAAAATGACCACTAGCAATGGGGATGCATGATAACGCTCAACTACACCTCATCCAATTCTAGGTGTAGGCGATCGTAATCTAGTATAAAACCAACAAAGAGTTGGGGTCGAACCCACAAGGAGTGATACGGTATGGAATTCAATTAAGAAGTGAGGGTCGTGCTCTATTCGTTTGTAGAAGTAAACATTATCAAATTAAAGCAACATAAATTAAAGGGGTTTGACAACAAGTGTAAGGTGGGGGATTAGGTTTGTCAATTAACCAGTGCAACAATTACAAAAACAGGGGAGTAGATAAGTAGAGAGGAATTCTAGGGGATCTGCTCGATTTACTAAGAATTGTTGAATCTTAGTGGGTAGGCTAGACTATAGATGCAATAGCTTTCTCTCAAACAACTATTATGATTCAAGCGAGTTCTCTCAAACCTCGACAAGCATAACAATATTAAAAACCCAATACCTCAATTAATCTACTCTCTCGAGCTAGATTGGTAGGATCGAGTTTAGATTTACTCCCTCGAGCTGAATCAACATAACCCAATCACCTCAATCATCAATCAATATCCTTAATTCTAGAACTTCTTTCTCAAGCAAGCCCAGAACACTAAGTTAGAATTGCATTTGCAACTATAATTCATGGGTTAATACACAACTATCAATCAAATCCACTTCAAAATAACATTTAAATCAGTAAACAACAATACCCATAAGCTAATTAGAACAGATAATCACATGATCACAGCCCTAAGAATGAGGGTTTTAGCCACACATTATAAAAATTGATAAACGATTACCAATTATTGTATCCATGAATTGGGTAATGATTTCCAAGTCTTTACAATGCCTTAAATAAACTCAAATTCAAAACCCACTTGAAACTCTACTTAAAAACTCTAAAAATAGTCTTAGGGATCAAGAACTCCAGCTACAACCTCCTCATTGATGACAATGCCTCTTGCTCGCTTTCGGGGCGGTTAATTTCTTCCCACAACCTTTAGTCTAGCCATTCTTGCAAAACAAAACCACATACGTTAGATGCAATTCCAAAAAAATTCAAAGTTAGAAAATTGTTCAGGAAAACTCGTCGAACCGTTTGGCGAGCTAAATTGGGCTCGCCGAATGTTCCAGAATAAATTCTTTCAAAAATTAGCATAGGTTGGGGATGTCCAGGGCCTTTTCGTAAATCGCTGGAACCATTCGGTGAACTAGAAGTAGCTCACCGAATGTTACAGAATATTTTTAGAAATTAGGGGCACATAAGGGTGATCAGAAGGGACTTTCGGTGAATCGCCGAGTGAACTCAGTTAGCTCAGGTGTACCGCCAAAATTTACAGAATGCAGACCACAAAAATAGAGAATAAAAAGGCTATCAAGGGGTCTTTAGGTGAACCGATGAACCACTCGGTGAGCTCAACCCACCTCGCCGTATAGTCCAACCTGCCAGATTTTTACCTTGACCTTCAAAATCTAACTCGCAACCCACGAAAATAAAATTAATCCACTATTCTATGTAATTGATCTCAGACCCATAAGAATGACGTCAACTACTCTACCATTGGGCAAAATTCGACGATTGGCATAATCGAGGTTACTCAGACTTCACCCCCTTAGACTCAACAAATAAACCAACACACCCCACAAGATTTAACATACTAAACACGGAATTTCACAATTTAATATCAATTAACATCGAATGAAACAATATACAGGCAGGCATTATCACTACACAATCGACAAATCACAATTACGCAATGAAAACAATTAATCAAAGAGCATGCATTTGAATTTACTAAAATGTGATGACGGAGTTCGGATAACCAATCTCAAAAGCATAATATTTGAAAAGCTAGGCAAGCAAAGCATCCGAAAATCCTCCCTTGAGTTATCGATCCCACACAAAAAGCAAGAAAACTAGTACGGAAATATGAAAATATGTGGTTGTGAAAGTTTGGAAGTCGTAAAGTATGAAATGAGGGAGATCTTTGAATTTAAAAACGGTTTGGCCTTTTGACCCTTTAGTTCACGCACCAGTCGGCGACCATTACTTATGTCGCCGACCCACTCAGCGTTGCATCGAATAGCACTTTAGCATGCTGAGGTTTACAAAACCTCCAGCAATCTAGATGGTTCAAACGGCGATCTACGTCGGGATCGCCGACCTGTTTGGTGAGTCGCTGACTGGATCTTTGGCTCGCCTAACTTCTTATTTTCCCAAAATTTCAAGTTTTCAACCTACACATTCAACATCTGTTATTCAAACACAATATTAAAAATATCAAAAACTTTGGTTGCCTCCCAAGAAGCGCCTTATTTAACATTGTGGCACGACAAAGATACCCATTCAAGGTTTATTTTTTTGATTGGCCATGGTGTAACTTGGTAATCCTCCTTTTGTCCTTGGATTCAAATGAGTCGAGATTTTACCCATTTGTTTCTCCAGCTGCTTAATAGACACCGAGTGAGAAGTAACCATCTGATTAAGAGTTGAGACGTCATCTTTCATTTCTTTTAAAACCTTGTCCGACCCTTCCACTTTGTTGAGAATGCGTGAAAGCATATCTTCAGTGTGAAAACTTTCCAGGTCGAACCTTTGCTTTTTTGACTTTGGACGCTCATGGGGAGGTACATATCTCTCTTTGTTCCCATCTATGTCCTTCCAATTAGTTCCACGATCACGTTATTCCCTATCACGGTCTCTCCATCAATCATCACGCTCTCTATTCCAACCTTGATTCCCGCCCGACCTTTGATAGTTTGGACGAAAACCTCCACTTTGATTTGCAAGGAAAGTAACTTCCTCATTATATAGAGCCTCAAGTGTGCATCATCGGCGTTCATCCCACTAACACCAACAACATTCACAGCCTTAGAATCACTACCCATGACATGTTTTGACAACAAACACATTTGGATCATTATCTTGGCCATGTTTTGATCTCGTTCTTTGTCTTTTTCAATTTGTTCCTTCGTCATCCTAAATGTCAAAGGAGACACTTGATCCTTTCTCGTGTACCAAGCCCGATTGATTTTGGTCATGCCATCAAGTAAGGTAGATGCAATTTCAAATGTTTGCTGCCTGATACCTCCCTGGACCAGTTGGTCAGCCACACTTTTGTTAACCGAATCTAGACTCTGGTAGAAATGTTGTAGAAAGACGTTGTTTGGGAGTCCATGAGTCTGACATTGGAGTAGAAACTTCTGGAAACATAACCATTTCTCTTGAATTGGCTCACCATCAAAGCGTTTGAAACCTTAGATATTATCCCTCAATGACATCATCTTCGAATGAGGAAAGAATCTGATGTAGAACGCCTCAGTAAGTTCGTCCCACGTGGTGATTAAGTTCCTATGTAAGTCAACTAACCACTTGGTAGCCTCTCCCATCAGAGAAAAAGGAAACAATCGGAGTCGAACTGACTCTTTGGAGATGTTCTTGAAAGAGAAGGGTTCACAAATGTCCACGAAATTCTGGATATGATCATGGGGATCCTTATGAGCCAAGCCTCCAAACAACCCTTTAATTTGAAATAATTTCAACATTGTGGTTGTCACGTGGAACACTGCATTTCCCTTGATCGGAGGCAACTGGATAGCACCTACACCACCCAAATGCACTTCATTCACATGTACTTTATTAACATCATTCAAGTTGCTGATGTCGTCATTTTGGCCTAGCTATTTGTCGTTGCTTCCGTTGACACGCATTTTGTCACATTCTCAAAGGCAACAAACAACACACAAAAGGTGAATAGGTTAAAATTCAATACAATAAGATAACAAACAAACTTCAACAAGAGAATTCTATCACACCACTCCCGACAGCGGCACCATTTTTGATAACGCTCAACTACACCTCATCCAATACTAGGTGTAGGCGATCGTAATCTAGTATCAACCCAACAAAGAGAAGGGGTCGAACCCACAGGGAGTGATATAGTATGGAATTCAATTAAGAAGTAAAGGTCGTGCTCTAGTCGTTTGTAGAAATAAACATTATCAAATTAAAGCAACATGAATTAAAGGGGTTTGACAACAAGTGTCAAATTGGGAGATTAGGTTTGTCAATTAACAACTACAACAATTACGAAAACAGGGGAATAGATAAGTAGAAAGGAATTCTCGGGGATGTGATCGATTAAAGGCTAATTTCTCTATATGGGTAATTGTAATTTACTAACAATTGCTTAATCTTAGTGGGTAGGCTAGACTATAGATGCAATAGCTTTCTCTTGAGCAACTATTACGATTCAAGCGAGTTCTCTCGAACCTCGACAACATAGTAATATAAATAACCCAATACCTCAATTAATCTACTCTCTCGAGCTAGAATGGTAGGATCGAGTTTAGATTCACTCTCTCGAGCTAAATCAACGATAACCCAATCACTACAATCATCAATCGATAGCCTTAATTCTAGAACCTCTTTCTCAAGCAAGCCTAGAACACTAAGTTAGAATTACATTTGAAACTACAATTCAAGAATTAATACACAACTATCAATCAAAACCACTTCAAAACAACATTTAAAAAAGGAAATAACAATACACATAAGCTAAGTAGAGAAGATAATCACATGATCACACCCCCAAGAATGGGGGTTTTAGCCACACATTATAAAAAGTGAGAAACGATTACCAATTATATTATCCATTAACTGGGTAATGATTTCCAAGTTTTTACAATTTTTCAAATCAACTCAAATTCAAAACTCACTTGAAGACTCTACTTAAAAACTCTTAAAATAGTCTTGGGGATCAAGAACTCAACGTAAAACTATAACACTCTAGAAACTAGTAGGCTAAACTAGAGCTTTACATAAGGTTTAGAGTCGTAAATGTAACTCCCCGTACTTAAAAATAAGGGTTTCTTGTTAGAGCATTAAAGTACGACCCCCAAGGACCAACCATGGGTCCTTGAGGAAGCCCTTACAAACTGCATGTGCAGTGACCCACGAGGGGGACCCACGCCTCATGGGTCAGACCACGCCTCGTGGGTGAGGGACCATAGGTCAAGCCTAAAAATCAAACCCAGAACCCCGACCCATGCTTCACCAGCACGGGCCGTAGGTCCACCCAAGGTCCGTTAGTGAGGGTCGTGGGTGAGGCCTGAAACTGCTTTTTGGCAGTTACACTTAGGGCCATTTTGGGGTTTTGCGGTTTTAATTAATATTAAGTGACGTCAGTTTACACTAAATTAGACTAACTATATAAGGTTTTTAAGTCATCCAAGCCATTATTCTAAAATTCCAAAAGAACTCATCCTCTTCAAAAATTCTCTCTCTAAAACTTCAAGGAAGAAGAAGAAGGAAGTTGGAGATAAGGTTTGAAGGAGCAAGGTTTCCTACTCAATTTCTTTGGAGATTCATAGCTAAGGTATGGTAGTCCTTCATCCATGGAGCCTCTCCAAATTCAATTTCAAAACTAGTAATTTCTCCAAAAGCTAGGATATGACTCCATGTCATGGATTCCTCTCAAAAAAGATTCTAATGATTTAATTACTTTATATTATGATTGAATTGATAATTTATTATGGTTTTCATGTAGAAATACCCAAGATTCCATGAAATCCCCATATTCCCAATTTATGACCTTGTGATGTGGGTGAATTGATGAAAGAATGATATTATGAGATTATGATTGTAGTAATTGAGTTATTTGAATCATGTTATTATCCATGTCTAATGTATTAATTGTTACTGGAATGTGATCCTTGATCCTTGAAGCGCAAAGTATGAGAATTATGCATGATTATGAGATTTATGTATATACTTCAAGAACACTTTGAGAGTAAAGTGATTATTATTATGATCTAGTTGTTGTGTTGCTGAAAGGTTACCCTCATATACACACCTATGTATGAATATGCTATGATGTGAAAGGTTTTCTTACAATATGATGATTCTAAGGTTGAAATACTATTCTCACCTATTGAATCTAGGAGCTATCTTATGAATTATGTTGAATTGAGTGTCAAGACATTCTTTCATGAATATGAACTTAAGTCAAGACTTAATATGTATTTCGTTGGAATTAATGCTTAGCATCAAGTGGATATTGACATGATAAGGAAGCCCTCACGATAGTAGAGGTCGTGTTTCTAGGAAAAATCTCATGGGATGGAAGCTCTCACGATAGTAGATGCCGGGTTTCTAGTAGCAATCCCCTTATCCCATAAACTATGTGCCCTCATAGGTCTTTATCTAGTGGATCCACCTAAGCTAAGAGTGTGGTTCTACCTTAGGCAAGTAGTACAACCCCTTTTCGGTGTGGATTAGACACCGGATTCCATTTTAAGCTCACATGGTCTATGACAGTTAAGGCTTATCCCACTATGATAGTTTGAACAAGAATATGAATTATGAACTATAGCAACTCAAGAAGCTTTACTTAGTATAGGTGAGATTATGAGATCTTATTCATGCATTGTACAAGTATGCTTTGAGGGTATTTACGATATGTTCCTCTTATAATATGATGATTTATGAGTTGATTATGCTTATGACTTATGTTTTTTCCCACTATCTTCAAAATGATGTTTTAACATAGCAAATTGCATGCATTCAACTAAAATGTCCCTTTTGGCAAGATTTCAATGTTTTTATGCATGACTATCATACTTAGTGCATTTTTGTACTAAACCATGTTTTTCCTACATTTTCCACAAGTTTAGGGTCCGGTTCCCAAGGTGGTCATCATTGTGACTAAAGCTTGGATTTGCTTATTCTCCTAGGTTGTTGGTAAGTCCTCATGATTCGAGGATGAATGTTTTCACTTAGTAGTTTCATTCTTGTATTTCCTTTTCAGACTATGTTGTATGGGTTGTGTCCCTATTTGGTTAATGTATTGTAATAGATGTCTTTATTGAGACAAGTCTAGACTTCCGCTTTCCTTTATGAAAATTTTGGACTTGAAATGTTTTTTACTCTTTATTGTTCTATTATTATGTTATGATATGTTAAGAGGCTTGTATGAGGCTTCTCAGAGTCTTGTACACCGTGTCACACCTAGGTGGTACCCCTGGGTTGTGGCAAACTTGGTATCAGAGCACAAGGTTTAGAATGATTTTAGGATGATGTCTCATAAGCCACGTCTAGTAGAGTATTGTTCATGAGTGTGAAGCGCGCCACACTTATGAATAAGAGGCTATAAGATGTTTAGGAAATTTCACTTTTTTCATCACTGTTAAGACGTGCCTTAGAGTTTAGCTCTATTAAGTCCCTCTCCTAATCCTTTTCTTGTGTCTTCAAGATGTGAATACATGAAGGGCTAATGCTTGAAGGATGGAGGACGAAAATGTGAATCAAGGAGCTCATCCTCAAGCTAATCAAGCTCAGATCGATCCTTCGACTATGTTGAATTTAGAGGCTAGGTCAGCTTTTCAAATGTTGTCTCAAGCTTTGACGACTCAAGCTCAAGCTATGACGGCTCAAGCCAATAGAGAGGTTGTAGCTCCGGTGAATCCTGATTTGTATTCGACGGCTTCAAGAGTGAGAGATTTTGCAAGAATGATCCCCCCTCCCCCCCAAATTTGTGGAAAAGGTTTATAAAGTACTTGCTATTATGGGGGTGACTTCGGTAGAGAAAGTGGAGTTGGCCGCTTACCAATTGAAAGGTGTTGCTCAAGTGTAATTTAATCAATGGAATAGAAATAGGACGGTAGGACCAGGTCTCATAGAGTGGGAGGTGTTTAAATCGATGTTTTGTGATAGGTTCTTTCCCCAAGATTTGAGGGAAGCTAAGGTGGAAGAGTTCATTAACCTTAGTCAAGGAAGCATGAGCATGAAAGAGTATGCACTAAAGTTCACTCAGTTGTCCAAGTATGCTTCAACTATGGTGGCAGATTTGAGGGATGAGATGAGTAGGTTTTTGACGGGTGTGTCCGACTTGGTAGTAAAGGAATTTTGTTCAGCAATTCTCTATCATGATATAGATATCTCATGTATTATGGTGTATTCCCGACAATCAGATGAAGATAAACTCAAGAAAACGAATAGGAAGGTGAAAAGAGCTAGGACCGGTGATGGGAACTTCTCCAATGCTAAGTCGGACGGGCAAGATCGACCAAGGTTCAAACAAAGTTTTCCAACAAAGGCTTCTCTAGTGCTCCGATACAAGGGTTAATAAAGATACGGTTTCCAACTCTAAACTTAAAGGAGTAAATGGTAGTGGTTCTTATGTGGCTAGGCCTAATTGTACAAAATGTGGAAGGAAACTTGATGGTAAGTGTCTAGTTGGCATGGATGGTTGTTATGGTTGTGGAAAGAGTGGCCACAATATGAGAGATTACCCGATAGTCATGGCCAAGGGAAGAGAAGGCAAGCAAGCTCCTCCTAGTGGTTCAAACTCCAATGCCCCAAAGCAAAGCTGCTTTTATGCTCTTCAATCCTAAGGTGACCAAGAGAGCTCCCCAGATGTTGTGACCGGTATGTTAAAAGTATTTCATATTGATGTATATGCCTTCTTAGATCCCAGTGCTACTTTGTCCTTTGTTACACCTTATGTGGACATGAAATTTGATATGCTCCCCGAAGTGTTATTAGACCCTTTTTTCAGTTTCTACCCCGGTTGGTCATTCGGAGGAGGCTAAGAGGGTGTATAGAAGGTGTCCTGTTTCCTTGTCCCATAGAGTTACTTTGGTGGATTTGGTAGAGTTAGATATGCTAGATTTTGAAGTGATTTTGGGTATGGATTGGTTGCATGCTACACCTCTATCAATTGTAGGACTCGGGTGGTTAGATTTCAATTTCCAAATGGGCCTATCTTAGAGTGGAAGGGGGGAAATTCCATGCCTAGAGGTCAATTTGTGTCCTACCTTAAAGCTAGGAAGATGATCTCCAAAGGGTGTATTTACCATTTTGCAAGGGTGAGGGATGTTGAATTTGAAACCCCTTCTCTAGAGTCAGTTCCGGTGGTTAATGAGTTCCCGGAAGTTTTTCGATGATTTGCATGATATTCCTCCTGAGCGGGAAACAGATTTTTATATTGACCTTCTTTCGAATACGTAACCTATATCTATTCCTCCTTATAGAATGGATCCGGCGGAGTTAAAAGAGTTGAAGGAGCAACTTAAGGATTTATTAGATAAGGGATTCATCTGACCGAATATTTGTCCATGGGGTGCTATGGTGTTGTTTGTTAGAAAGAAAGATGGGTCTTTTAGAATGTGCATCGATTATCGTCAATTGAATAAAGTAACCATTAAGAACAAGTATCCTCTTTCGAGAATTGATGAGTTGCTTGATCAACTTCAAGGGGCTAGTTATTTCTCCAAGATTAATCTTCGTTCAGGTTATCACCAATTGAGGGTGAGAGGGGTTGATATTCCTAAGACGGCTTTCGAACTCGATATGGTCATTATGAATTCCTAGTAATGTCGTTTGGGTTGACTAATGCTCTGGCGGCATTTATGGACCTAATAAATAAAGTGTTTAGGCAATACCTAGACATGTTTGTATTTGTGCTTATCGATGATATTTTGATCTATTCAAGGAGTGAGAATGATCATGTGGACCATTTGAGAGTTGTGTTGCAAGTTCTTAAGGACCACCAACTCTTTGCAAAGTTTAGCAAGTGTGAATTTTGGTTAAGATCTGTAGCTTTCCTTAGTCATATTGTGTCAAGAAAGGGTATTGAGGTAGATCCTAAGAAGACAGATGCAGTTAAGAGTTGGCCTAGACCTCCAACTCCTTCCGATATTAGAAGCTTTTTGGGTTTGGCCGGTTACTATAGAAGTTTTGTTGAGGGATTTTCTTCCATTGCTTCTCCTTTGACGGCTTTGACTCAAAAGAAAGCTAAATTTGTGTAGTCGAAAGCTTGTGAGAAAATTTTCCAGGAGTTGAAAGATAGACTTACTTCCGCTCCCGTGTTGACCTAACCGGAAGGTACTGATGGTTTTGTGGTGTATTGTGATGCTTCTAGAGTGGGGTTGGGATGTGTGCTCATGTAAAACGGTAAAGTGATTCCCTATGCTTCAAGGCAACTTAAAATCCATGAAAAGAATTATCCGACCATGATCTTGAATTAGCGGTTGTTGTGTTTGCCTTAAAGATATAGAGACATTATTTGTATGGGGTCCATGTGGATGTTTTCATCGATCACAAGAGTCTTCAATATATATTTAGTTAAAAGGACCTGAATTTTCAACAAATAAGGTGGCTATAACTCTTGAAGGATTATGATATGAGTGTCATTTACCACCCCCGACAAAGCTAATGTGGTAGGGGATGCACTTAATAGATTATCCATGGATAGTGTGGCTCATGTAGAGAATGAAAAGAAAGAATTGGTTCGTGATGCGCATAGGTTGGCCCGGCTAGGTGTTCAACTAGTGGATTCCACCAAGGATGGTGTCATGGTCCATAATGGTTCCAAATCGTCCTTTGTGATGGAGGTGAAGTCAAAACAAGGCCTTGATTCTATATTAGTTGAATTGATAGAATCGGTACTTAAGAAGTCCATCGAGGCTTTCTCCCAAGCGGGAGATGGGGTGCTTAGGTACCAAGGTCAGTTATGTGTTCCGGATGTTGATGGTTTGAGGGAACAAATTTTAGAGGAAGCTCATAGTTCTCGGTATTCTATTCATCTGGGAGCCACCAAGATGTACCGTGATCTATCAGAAGTCTATTGGTGAAATGGGATGAAGAAAGATATTGCGGG
Organism: Solanum gracilifrons; assembly: GCA_029582605.1. Taxonomy (NCBI): domain Eukaryota; kingdom Viridiplantae; phylum Streptophyta; class Magnoliopsida; order Solanales; family Solanaceae; genus Solanum; species Solanum gracilifrons. The sequence goes on along the minus strand of JAJOOH010002084.1, from coordinate 8,208 downwards.
ATTTGTAACCAAATGTCCTAATTGTCAACAAGTTAAGGTTGAGCATCAAAGGCCGGGAGGCTTGTCCCAAGATATAAATATTTCCACTTGGAAGTGGGAACATGTAATGTTGGACTTTATTGTAGGTTTGCCTCGCACCCTAAGGCAACATGATTCTATTTGGGTCATTATAGATCGGATGACAAAATCATCCCACTTCATTCCCGTCAAGGTTTCTTTTTCGGTGGAAGACTATGCCAAGTTGTATATAAGGGAGATAGTGAAGTTGCATGAAGTTTCTTTATCTATTATTTCCGATCGGGTTACTCAATTTACTTCTCACTTTTGGAAGTCATTCCACAAAGGTCTTGGCACTAAGGTGAAGCTTAGCACAGCTTTTCACCCCCAAATAGATGGACAAGCAGAACTAACCATTCAGACCTTGGAAGATATGTTGAGGGCATGCATGATAGATTTTAAAGGTGATTGGGATGACCACTTGCCACTAATAGAGTTTTCTTACAATAATAGCTACCACTAAAGTATTGGTATGGCTCCTTTTTAAGCCTTGTATGGTAGGAGATGTAGGTCTCCGGTTGGTTGGTTTGAGGATGGTGAAATTGCTTTAATAGGTCCTGAGCTAGTTTATGAAGCTATTGAGAAAGTTTGGCTTATTAGAGAGAGGTTGAGAACGGCTCAAAGTAGACAAAAGTCTTATGCCAATGTAAGAAAAAGGGATTTAGAATTTGAGGTTAATGATTGGGTATATTTGAAAATCTCACCCATGAAGGGTGTGATGAGATTTGGCAAGAAAGGGAAACTTAATCCCCGGTATGTAGGCCCATATAAAATTTTGAAGCGTATTGGGAAGGTTGCTTATGAGTTGGATTTGCCAAATGAGTTGGCCCCGGTTCATCCGATATTTCATGTTTCTATACTTAAGAAATGTATTGGAGATCCGCCATTATTCCCCTAGAAGGGTTGGAAGTTGACGAAAGTCTTTCATATGAAGAGATTCTGATAGAGATCCTAGACCAGCAAGTCAAGAGATTGAGAAACAAGGAAAGAGCTTCCGTGAAGGTTTTATGGAGAAATCACTTAGTTGAGGGTGCTACTTGGGAGGCTGAGGCCGATATGAAGTCCCGATATCCTAATCTGTTTCCTTCTACTCCTATTCAAGCTTGATGTAAGTAGTTCCTCTTGAGTTTTAGTGTTTCAGAAGTCATGTGTGCTATATGTGTTTTCCTATGATTTTCTTATGTTATGCATGTTCTTGATGAAATTCATATTTAGTGAGAAAATGAGTTTCCATGATTTATGTTCCTCATGTTGTTGTGCATTGAGTAAGAGTTGCCTATTTCACTTCATGAGATGGATTGATGAACATACTTTAGTATGTTTTTGAAAATAATTACATATTGGCTCCATGATATTGTGTTGAGCATGCTTTTAGTTGGAGAAGGTAGTTCCTCCTATGAATATGAGAAATGTTGAGCTTCATGCATAATGGGTTGTTAGATGTAGTTCCTACCTTCCTTGTGTTGCATTGATTATGTTTGAGATGGAGATGAAGTTTCTTCCTTTGAATTGTGCATTATTTTGATGTTTCATGCATGATAGACTGCTAGTTTTGAGTCTTTACTTTGGTAAAGTGTCTAGATAGTCATTTGGGGACCAATGATATCAAGGGGGAGATATTGTAACTCTCTGGAAACTAGTAGGCTAAACTAGAGCTTAACATGAGGGTTAGAATCGTAAATGTAACTCCTCGTACTTAAAAATAAAGGGTTTCGTGTTAGAGCATCAAAGTACGACCCCAATGACCAACCATGGGTCCTTGAGGAAGGGCTTAGAAACTACCTGGGAAGTGACCCACAGAGGGGATCCACACCTCATGGGTCAGGCCACGCCTCGTGGGTGACAGGCCGTAGGTCAAGCCTGCAAATCTCGATTAGAATAGCTCCTAAAACTCAATTCATAGTTTAGTCGAGAAAACCTTTCAACTATAAGAATCCTTTATGTGAGAAAACCTTTCACATTCATGTATTGATCAATATGTCAGAAATCATTTCACAACAATCAATAACAACATTTATGCTTTACTCTCAAAGCAACTTACATCATTTTCATCAATTTCATAAGAACATGCATATCTTCATAAAATCATCTTTCATAGTTCAAAACCAATTTTCAATCATTATAGTCCAAAAAATATGTGTTAAGCATGGGTTCATGGGAATTCAACTTAGAAACATAGAATTATCTCAATTCATGCATAATAGTTTATAAAACAATCAATTGAATCAACATTGAAAGGAACTCGTGACATGGAAGAAAACCCTCACCTCAATTGGAGATTTCTAATTTTTAATTGGAGAATTTAGGAACCCTATGGAGGAAAGAGTTCCATAGGTGAAGACTATCATACCTTGATGCCAAAAACTTGCAAGTAATGGAGGATTTGGAGACTTGACCTTGAAACCCTAGTCTTCTTCTTCCTTAGTGAGAGAAATATTTGAGAGCAAGACTTCTTCAACTTTTGGGAATTTAGGAGAACGAATTAAATTAGGTGTTTTAGGGGTTAAAATTCATTATATAGGGTTTTGGGTAAATGGTAAAATGGCATAGTATTAGGTTAAAACAATTAGGGAAAAGGTCAAGAAGTCCCATAAAATAACTACCGACCCTCGCCGACGGTCTAACCAACGGTCTGGAGGTCCTGCTAATGACCGTCTTTGTCACGACCTAGACCGTCGTGATTGGCACCCACACTAACCCTCCGGTGGGAGAACCACTACTACAACCCAACTAAGCAGCCTTAACCAAGATACTACGCATATAAAGATACTGAAGAAGGTTTAAATGACAATAAAAACACGGAGCTCTCATAAACTCCAAAGGTTTAACAAATGACTTAACCAAACTAATACGGAAGTCTTAACCCCTAGAACCTGAAACTCAATGTACCAAAACTCTACTAACGACAAGTCGAAGAACAAGGGGTACAACCCCGAAACTAAACAAACACCTTAAACAAATAGCTTGAGTCCGAAAAGAGTGGACTTAAACAAGAAAGATCCATGGTAGCATGAAAGAACTCGCTCAACCTTGAATCCGATCACGCTCAACAGTCACCTAGCTTAGGTCTATCAATAGCCGCCTGAAGATGCCCTGTACTCAAAAAAGAACAAGCAAGTGCAGTTTCAGTACACAACCACAGTGTACTGGTAGGATCATGCGGCTATCCCACTATGTGAAACACATGCAAGTAACCACAACATTATAAAACAGGCATGTACCAAACATATACCATATTAGTATCATTTTTTAAAGGATCAATAAAGCATTCCACGTAATCTATAATACCCATTGGTTATCATTTTAGAGCAACAAACCGTCTTTCAACCTCAATCACCATTAGATATGAACGCAATCAACACAAGTAGATACACAACACAATTCAATGGTCCTCTCACGGAACCCAATTCAATGGTCCTCTCATGGAACCCAATTCAATGGTCCTCTCATGGAACCCAAACCCAAACTGTTACTGTACCAGTTCATGGTACCCAATCCAATGTTTATGTCGGAACTTGGCAACCGATCCTATATTTATACCGAAACGTGGCAACCGATCCCATATTTATGTCAAAATGTGGCAACCAATCCAATTTAGTGTGTCGAAACGTAACACCCGATCCATTCAACAAACCACAATCACAATCACAATGTATATTCTCAAAATCATACAACAAGAGGTGAGTCATGGCATACAATTATTTAATTATCCTCATTTACAATTAGGGTGATCAATAATGCAACATTCGCATACATACATGCATTATAATGAAACATTCACATACATACATGCATTATAATGAGAAATTACAAACATATATCACACCAACATGAAATCACAATCATCACCTACCTCGAATCCAAGCTTGAAACCCCTAAGGCACTTGAATCTTCCCTTTCCGAATTCTTTCCGCTTGTTCTAGGTCTATAAATAATTAATATACGCAACGATCAACAATCAAAGATCTAATTATCCGGATTATAACAAACCCAATAACCCTAGACCAAACCCAAGATCCTAATACCCAACCATAATTTACAGATCAAAACCCTCCCCCATCGATAATCACCCACGAATTTACATTCTACGAATCGAAAAATAGATTCGGGGAGTTAAAACCTTACTTTTAGCCTCAGGAATGGTGGAAAACTGTCAAGAAAGCACTTGGGGTTGCCTCCTAGCTCTCAAAGTCAAAAGTTGCAAAATAAAATGATTTCTGGGTTTATTTCCAACTTAAATCAAAATTGTCCCACCACAGCGATACCACCCCGCTACAGCGACCCCGCCCTAGCGGCACAAATTCCCATTGTAGCGGCTTGCACGGAACAGTGAGCTAATTTAATAATTCCAATACCCCAATTTCACAACACAACTTCAACGAACGACACTCAGAAACTACCCGTTCACGCTAAGATCAGTTTCGAGAGTTCTACTCACCAGAATTCAATTTCGTAAAGTCGTACAGGTTCCTTAACGACTTAGCTATCCACTCATATAATCAAAATCATCATTAGATCTCCCATTTCGTACCAGAGTTCCCTAGCCCTCACTGACTCCGATTTCGTCCAAATCTGGACTAGGATAAGAAATTTCAGATTACTACTCAAAAGTTTTTCTGGTCCAATTCTTTCCCCATTGCCTTTTCCCTAACGACAAAAAACCAGATCGTTACAATAGATACCAATTTACCCTTCTCATCCCCGAGTGATCAACTAGGAAAGACTGGCTAAAGTAAGAGTAGAGTAGTATCTGAATCGTTGAATCACTGGGGATACTTGTCCCACATACTTTTTCTGTCAACTCTGGTCTGCTTGAAGCTTATATTGGATACTTCTCACCTTATCATGAGCATCCTTCACCATATCAACTCCCAAAGGTTTTACATCTTCAACCCCAAACTACCCTATGGGTGATCTACACATCCTCTCATACAATGCCTCAATGAAGTCATCACAAAACTCGAGTGATAATTATTGTTGTATGTAAACTTAACTACAACAAAAGCTATTCTCAATAACTACCAAAGTTGATCGTACTCACGTCTACCACATGTTATCAAGGACCTTGACACAATCATCAGGTCTAATCATTTCTCACATAAGCATGATAAAATTCTAAATCAATACTCGCTACAATTAGTGGTGGACCTAAACCAACCAACACACACTCATAATACTCAACCAATCATTGTTCTTATCAACATCTCTTTCTCACAACATAAATTTCCATGAGCTTAAGTTACAAAGTTTGATCTTTAGGCATTAGATACTCATCGAGGGATATGTCCAAGCATACAACCGTCTAACTATACTATCGAATGCTAGATTTAGCAATTATGATTGTAGATTACCCTTAAGAATAGTAGAATTGGACCCAATGATCCCCGCTTTCATTCACACACAATCAATACATAACCTCGACGACTAGGGATCCACCCACAAAAGTGAAAAAACACTAGAGCGTAGCTAGTAAATCATACTCATAATACTAACAACCATCATAAACACTCCAATCATTTACCTTATTATAAACCAACACTTTTAAAAATGAAACCTTTCTTAGGTACTTAACAATCAATAGTAGTAAACTCACGAAATAACCCAGGTGTAAGTCCTTTCACATGCTCAATACCGGATACAATTGATCATTTCTCACCTTGCCAATTCATACCTTGACAAAATACATCATCACGAATGTAGACTCACAATGAAAAGTCTGAATTGCAATTTCCACCGTATAACACAATCCCTTTCTCTATCAACATTAACTTGTACCTTGAAGATTTTTATGAATTCATGGATCTCCGTTTATCATTGATTGCATCTCCATCGATCTTACAATATATTTCGCTAAAATTTCAATCATACTTTTTACTAAACTCAAAAACAAGAGCCAATCACTTATCATCACACTCGAGCTAATGTTTGTACACTCATTTCTCGAGTCTTTTTCAATAGTTGCCAACCAATCTTATTATATAGTTGCATTCCATCACAAACTCTTATTACCCTTATGTTCAGTCAGCCTTGATTATCACTACAAAGTCAAACTTTTCATCAACACGACACCTCAAACTCAGGTATACCCATCAAATTCAAAGGACTAACCCAATTTTTATGCGCACTTTCTTACTAAAATACTTCAATTGCCTTCACCTAAGTATACTCAATGGGACATTCTTTATCCATAAGCTTGCCATCCCGGTATTAATCCACCCCTTTATTGCTTAAGATAAAATCAATAGTCCTCATACTACCATCCTTCTTCTTAACAAACAAGACAGGAACACCCCACGGGGAAGCACTAGGAGGGATGAAACCTTAATCAAGAAGCTCCTGGATTTGAGCTTAAGCTCTCTCAATTCTGACACCACATGAATAGACTGAATAGAGGGGGATTCGACCTCAATATTCAGAATATGATCCAATCACGCCAAACAATCCCGCCTCAGCAGTTTCCTACCCCGCATGACAGATATGACCTTAGCTGACTTAGGATTGTACCCATTTCCCACTCTAACCTTTCCCTACCCGGGATCTCTAGAGTTACCGACTTAGCATTACCATTAAGCACAACATAACAGGGGGACAACCAAGTCATGCCTAAGATTATACCAAAGTCAGTCATATCCAGCATAACCAGATCAACCCAAATCTGAAAATCCATAAACACAACAGGACAACACAATATACATGGGTGACTATGACTAGCTCTTCAACTGGGGTAGAAACATGGATGGGGGCATCAAGTATATCACAAATCATATCAAATTCAAAGGTAAATCGCACGGACACATTAGAATAAGTAAAACCCGGATAAAACAACACATTAGCCATCCGGTCACAAACAATAATAGTTCTTGTGATCACTGCATCAGACCCTCAGCCTCGGTCTTTCCAGAAACGCATAAAAGTGAGCCCTGTCATCTTGACGGAAAACCTCCTTGCTTGGATGCACTACTTCTCTACCCACATTACCATTTCCCTGGCCTCCACGGCCTCGCTGATTTCCTCCTCATATGCCCAGGTTATCCACAATTATAACACACTTAATAACTTAACCAAGTAAACCTCGCTGTTATTGGAGCAGTCGCATCCTGACCTCTTCTTGATATACAAATAGTTCATGAAATTGTAGTATAACTTCGAATCTCAAATGAGATAACTTAATTTCATCATTCGCTAAACAACCCATACATGTTATGAGAACAATACTAAATGAATTTTCCAAAGTAACAGTGTTCATTATCTAACGGTCCCTTACCAAAACTTCTTGAATGTTGTCACCTATAAACTTGAATCTCCAAATCTGACCTTAATCCCTTCACAAGCAACGATAGTAGCTAGCGAGCCCCATAATACTCTTAATTTCAGTCATAAAACTAAGTCGGACCCAATTCCTGACTACTTCAATCTTTTGGGGATCTACCATTACCCCTTCCCTTGAAAATACATACTCGAAAAAAGGCAACCGAAGTCAACCAAAATTCACACTTAGAAAATTTTGCACACCTCTTTTGTTTTTGTAATGACTTAGATGCCATTTTTTCTACTGTTTTTTACAGCATTCAATTTATTACAAGGTTTTATAGTCTATCCTCGATTGCTGAACACTAATTGGATTGCAGGGGTTAGTTCGGATTCGATTCGGTATCTATAAGGAGATCTGGGAAAAAAGAGGAGACAGGGGTGAGGTTCTGTCTCGCCATGTTCCGCTCTGGCGGGGAATTTCTGCTCTGGCGGAAAAAATCCCTCCCCAGCGGCTCAGACGAAAACAGTACCAGGCAATAAGTTTTGCTGGGGTTTTTGTCTTTTCTAAATCTCCCAACGGGTTTCAGCTTTACTGGGCAGTTTAGGATAATCATTGTCTACCCCGAGTCAATCCAACGATACACAATCCAACTCATTCTCATTAATTCAACACCATAACCCACACATCCCCAGGATACACCCAGACACTCACGTGGTTATTACTCAAGTGCAGGACACATCCAGATCTTTCTTACGAATCACCTCGTACATTATCTAGACCTTTGCATCGAACTTAGTCGCAACCTTCTTTTCACAACAAGTTTCACGATACTCAACAATTACAACTTGCATAGTTTCAATCAATTCAGCCAGCATATTGCACATATCAAAAATCATACC
>JAJOOH010002083.1:0-21301 GCA_029582605.1 Solanum gracilifrons | reverse complement strand
GATTAATAATTTTTATTATTTATTAAAGAAATAAATCCAGCCAATCGTTGCACCAGACTATTACCCAAAGCATATCAATTTTATACTAAACCAAAATAACATACAATTGAAACCTACGACTAATTAACAAAACGACTAAATACAAATTATGAGAAAAAAAAACCAAATCAATCGTTAGTTGTTCAAATACCTGATGCATCCCATCGCCCGTTGTGTTGTGTTAAAGTTGAAAATTTATTGGTATCCATGTTTGAATAGTAAATCAGCGTAGAAAGAGAGTTTTATATTTGTTAAAGACCTTATTTCATGGGAGAGAAAATATAACAAATCTGAGTAAATCAGGAAAGGTAAAATAATTGGAGAAAATCAAGGAATATGTGATAAGCGTGGCTGACTATTTCTACGTTTAAAAAAATATATAAATTCTAGTTTTGAAAAAAAACTATTGTTATATAAGTGGAAAAAAAAGTATTGCTATATAGTAGTAATTAAGGTATTTAAGTTGTATACTTAAGTTTTTTGCCATGTTGACCCCTCTTAAATGATTGGGAAAATATTTGGTAAAATTATAATAAGACACACGAGATACAAATTGTTATAGTTTATATTTTTGGGATGTTCGAAAAGGGATTCAAATTATTACTATATTTACTCCCTTCGTTTAAAAAAGAATGACCTCCTTTCCTTTTTGGTTTGTTTAAAAAAGAATGACCTCTTTCTTTTTTTGGTAACATTTTAATTTCAGCTTTCCACGTGACATGTTTAAGACCACAAGATTAAAGGAAAATTTTGTACATTTGACATAACTTTAATTTAGGACCACAAAATTAAAAAATCTTCTTTATTTTCTTAAACTTCGTGCCAAGTTAAACTATGTCATTCTTTATGAACGAATGAAGTATATTTTATTGGGCGTTCACAAAGGGAGTACTACCCAATTGTTTTAGTTTATATTTTTATCGTATATTTCCAAAAGGACCTAAATTGTTATCGTAATATAACGATCAAATTAGAGGTGTGTATCGTTCGGTTTAGTTTTATTATTATTGGTTTGATTTATTGATTTTTCGATATTTAAATATGCTAAACTAATAATCAACCCAATAAGATATTTTTTATCAGTTTTTGATTTTTGATTCTTAACAATTTGATTTTTGATTTAACCAATAAAATAAAATGTTCATAAAATAATTATGACTTTTCCAACAATTTGGTGTGACAAGACAAAATAATGTAACTTACAGAATGCTCATAAAATAGAAACAATAGTAACTAACATGAAAAGAACTATACAAGTCCAGCACAAATAAAAAAAACTAGGACAATAATGTGAATTGAAGGCTAAATGACAAAGATAGTACTCCATCCGTCCCTTTTTACTTGTCCAATTTTAAATTTTTACTTGTCCCATTTTACTTGCCATTTTTGAAAAATAAATAAAACGCAATATTATTTTTTTACCTATTATATCCTCAATTTATTTAGAGAATTAATGTTTTTTAAAAAGGTAGAACCTCTTTAATGAGTAAATTAATTTTGGAATTCTATCAATTAATAAAGGTAAAATGGTAAACTCACTATTATTATTATTATTATTATTATTATTATTATTATTATTATTATTATTATTATTATTATTATTTTCTTAATAGGTGTGCCAATATGGGCTATCGATTTTACCCAATATGATATTAATATTAATATTTAATATTATGTAGGATAAAGTAGTAAATTACTAATGTCTTAATGGGCTATCGGTTTGCCCAATAAACCAATATTAAAAAATCAATATCGAACCAATAATCCAATAATTTTTTTAATAAAATTATTAAAAACCCGTTATTCCAATAACCCTAATATAGCAATAACCCAATAACATTTTTTTGATTCAATTTATTGATCGATTTGATTTTTTCACACCCCTAAATCAAATGCTAATTTTTATAATTGTTCTCTCGATGGAAGAAAATTGTGTGTAGCAATCATGATTAGAATTATTGGTGGTTTGAAATCCTCATGTGAGTGGATGAGTTCCTACACCTTGTTTGGATGGTTGTTACCCATTGTACTGTATTGTATTATTAGTTTAAATGCAATATTTGTTTTGATTGTTACTTAAATTATATTGTATCATATCGTTTAAATCAGTTGTTAAGTAATGACGTAAAGACCCATTTTCTATAACGATCGATTTGGCATGATCGCGTCTTTACCTTAATATATTCTTCTCATTTTGTCTTTACTTATTATTTAATAATTCTATTTTATCTTTTACCTTACCTTTTCATAGTAGCTCTACCCCGTACCATACTTTACTTGTAGGTTTATCATTCAAATTGTGAATATGTAACATTAAGTGATGATGGAGAATGATACAATCTATCCAAATATTGTATTTATTAAAACAGTACAATACGATACAATACGGTACATTATGAAACAATACATAACAACCATCCAAACATATGTTTCACAGCCTAAAAATCTTTTATTAATGATATAAGAGATAATTAGCCTGGTGATTCTAACATGAAGGGATTGTTTGGATGATAAGCACTCATCATTTACAATTCTAAGGTTGTGAGTTCGAGTCATCAAAGAAGCAAAAAGGGTGAGAACTCCTAGGAAGCAATGGTAAAACAAACCTAGTCATTTTCTAGATGATTCCGAATAGGTATTTTGTATTGAGGAGAAGATATATTTTTTGTATGTGGCAACATTCGAAATCAACTCGTGGTGTATGAGAGTTGGGGAAAAATTTATTTTGGTGTCGCTAATACTCTTAGATTTGGTATTTTGGTATTAGATGTCTTTGATGTGATGGCTTTCAGGTTTTGAGAAACGATATGTAATAGACTCTAGATGATTTTGTATTTCTTAATTTAATAAGATTTAAGTTTCCGCATTATTATCATAGTGCATAAGTTGAAAAACTAATCTAAGTTGGGGTTTGCATTCATTGGTTCGCTCACCTAGAAGGTTAAGTGTGGGTGTCCCTCATGACTTGTTTTGGGTCGTGACAAAATCACCTTCAAAGTTTTTCGAAAACTTAAAATGGGGAAAAATGAGGTCAATGTCACTCTCCGAGCCTACACCCTGGACGTAACTGGCGCTTGAAAACCATTGCTGGTTCTCAAGTGAAACCTTGGCCTAACTCATTATTCAACGGAAGACTTACTCAAGCAAAATGAAAAATGATGCAAAAATAACTTTAAAAACTTAATTTAAACTCAACTCCAATAATCGTTTGAAAATAATTTAACAAAGTATTAGTTAAATGCCTCATGAACTCAAAAACATTACAACAACAAAGGAAATAATGATAGACTTCTCGACCTTCAAACTATCTATGAAGCCTCTACTATTATAGAAGAATTATCGGGATAAGACCCTCGACATCCTAACAAACTGAAAAAAGAGTGGAACCTTCCGGAAGCAAGGAGGCTCACCAAGCTAACTGGAGTTGCAAGTGGTGTCAACGGAGCATCTGTTGATGACCTTGAATACCTGTATCTGCATCATAAAAAGATGCAGGCCAAATGATGTCAGTACATGGAATGTACGAGCATGTAAGGGAAATTCTAAAACATAAACATAAGCTTGAACTGATAGAAAAGAAACATGCATACCTCTTCTCAACTCACTCAACTCCACTCAACTCAAACTCCACTGAAGTATAGGATACTCAACACAAGGATAAGATACTCAACTCAAGATACTCAAGGATAAAGCAACAATAAAAGATGTAACATATGGAAAACTTTTAAAACAATAAATAACAACTCAATTGTATGTAAAAATACAATAATAACTCAGTTGTATGTAAAAATACAATAATAATTCTTATTTGTATATAAATATACAACATAACCCTATTTGGGAGATTCTCTAATCGACAACCATCACTATGAGCTATGTGATGATACAACATCTCGCCCACACTGCTAGAACTGTCCTATACCTTGTCGGGGTATAGAACTCCTCAACTAAGTGGATCTACTAAGATATGCTTAAAAAGAAATAAGGAATCATCTAAAAAGTATGACCCTTTCTACCACGTTGACTACATGGCTTATGGGGGTTGTGAGTTGTTTGAACTCTCCTCTATATCGGTGCTCAATACTAATCCCAATAATATAACTCATGCTCATATGTTTTTTAAAAAAACATTTCCTCATCCTCAAACTTTGAGATTATTACTCAAAAAGGTTCACTTAAAAGAGATAGTGCTCAAAACTTCTCATGAACTCATTTGGAAATCAAAGTGTCCTCTTATTTTAAATGTAAAAACATTTACTCTTGGGAATATTAGTTCCCTTATATTCATTTTGAAAAATGAAACTAGACTCTCCTCATCCTCATATTCATTTACTCAACTCTTTAAACAAATTTAAAATAATTGTAAAAGACTTCTCAAAATAGGGTTCATGCCGAATTATGGATTTGAACGACTCAATTCAAGGTTTTCAATAACCATATATATAACTCAATACTCAATACTCGAAACTCAACAACTCCAAAACTCAAGGACTCAATGATACTACTCATCTCAAGACTGCTCGACTCATAGGGTTCATGTGGAATTAGGGGCATGATCGACTAAACTCAAGGACCTTCATATATAACGTATGGTAATCCATAATGATAAAATATAGTTTCAAAAAGGATTAGGAACTCAATACTCAAGAACTTAGGACTCGAAGATACTTCTCCTCTCAAAGATATTAAATTTATGGAGTTCATGTGGAATTTATGGGCATGAATGACTCAACTCAAGGATCTCAATGATAATGTAGACTCATGAATACATTGTCCTCATTCTCATACTCACTTACTCGATTCTTGAAACAATTTCTAAGTAATTTTAGATGACTCCTCAAAAAGACACGAAGGGACTTTCTTAAACTTTACTCTTAAATTTATCTTTAATTTGAATTATGAATTCGAGAGTTATAACTTGGATAGGCATGATCTCTCAAGGATTAATGAAGATTTTAATTGTGAATATCAAGTAGAAAACATAGGTACGATTCGAGGGAACTCATGCAGAAAGAAGGACGGAATGGTAGGGGACCTAGCGACCCTGGAAAACTGAGTGGCATAGGGCGTCAGACCCTAACCTACAGAACACTAGTTGGAGTGCACTGAGTGGCAAGGCACCCCAAGCCTCTTCCCAGAAAACCGACGAATTTTCTTGTTCAAAATCATGCCTTAACTTATCTAGAATCGAAATATTTCCCTCAAAATCTTTTGGATCCTTACACCCAACTAATTACAACAAATTCTACACCAAAACCCACTAAGAACAATACTCATTCGCAACTCTGACCTCAAGAACTCAACAAGAACTTCATTATCAAAGAACGAAGCACAAAACCTCAAGAACTTAACAAGATTATCAATATACTCAATCTCATGGATAAAATTCATAAAATAAACTCATGATTTTCATGTGGGCGAACAAAGCCAACACTATGGAAACCTTACATACCTCAAAGAATTAGGTTCTTGGCGAAATCTTGAATTTCTTGAACAAACGCTTGAAACTTGAACTTTTTCTCCTCTTAAATCTTCTCTCTAAAATCATAAATGCTTTGGGGATGAATGAAACTGATTCTAATAAGTTTAGACCCTTAATTGAGTGTAATTCACGTTAGACTAAGTGGGGGTAAGGAAAAGACTAAAATACCCCTCCATAGTTCGGGTGGAAAGGCCCTATCTAGAGAGGATGCACTAACACAGTCATATCTCCCTCATCCGGAATCAAATTTTAGCAAACTTGGTGGCGTTGGAAAGAGGACTCAAAGATCTTCGATTTGATATCTCATGGGTCTCCCAACTCTTCTGTGCTAAAAGTTATGGTCGATTGAAGTTGACCTAAAACTTAAAAGAACTTACGAATGACTTGAATGAATTCTCTTTAGTTATTTTTAGAACTCAAGGTGCTACATCTAGTGAATGTAACGCTTAAGAAAATTTAAATTCCTCGATAAGAGTCTTACTCACAACGAAGAATACTTTGAGTCTTAGCTCAAAAAATTTCTGAGGTGTTACGATAAAACCCTGAAACGACAGTCATAAACCCTCTTTCATGTCGCTTAAGCGAACACAACCTTGCTTAAGCGAACCCCACATAAAATAGGACTATCAAGATCACAAACAAAGCTTCGCTTTCGTGAAAGTAAAAAATGAATGGGCCTTCTGTCACGCCCAGAGGCCACACCCTAGACGTGATCGACATTCGATAACCATTTTTGATCCCCAAGTGAATCCTTGACCTGACTAACTATAACTCACATGACTCTTATGAATATTATATACTTTATAGATTGGAAACGTTCTGAGGCATTGAGGAAAGGAAAATCATTCGAGAATTAGCTTGCTTGACTTCAGTTCTTCGGTTGAGGTAGGTTATGATTTATTCTATGTGATAGAGAGAATCTTAATAGTGATTTATAATCATTGAGTAATACTATGAAGTTTTTTATGTACTTAATTGTTGTGGTTTGAATGATTCATGTGTTGTTGTGATTGGTCTATAATTCAAAGACAACAAAATCCATAATTTTAAGCTTGCTCTATCAAATTGATGTCTTGAATAAAGAATACTTGATAATATATTGTTATTGAGATGATAAAGAATGATGAATTAACTCTATGGTTGGATTAGGTGCCACAAGCCGATACGATATATTTAGATCGAGTACAACAAGAGGACACAATATTATTGGATCGGGTGTCACGTGCCGACATGGTATCATTAAAGGAAAATATATTAAAATAACTTAATGTACTCATTCTCAAAGAACTCTTTTTCCAAAATAGTGTTTGTGGAGGCATGAGTACTCATGTGTGTACTTGATATTGTGAATAATTACGTACTTGCTGCACTACTCTTTTCACTTGTTCATGTTGTTTGTTACCTGCCACCTGCTAAGTGTTATAGTTGATTTCATGTTATAACTTATGCATATTGGCTTATATTTTGAGTCACGATATCTACTCACTTCATGTTGCCCTGTACTGACCATTACTTGTGTTTTTCTTCATTTTCCTTTTGTGGAGTGCAACGAGTATACCAGTGACTTTGACTCGCCCTCAACTCTAGTCAAACTCCACCACATTAGGTTCCAAGGTGAGCTATTCATTCTAACTCATGTTGGATTATCTCGGTCGTTGCATGATGTCCTTAGTTTTAGAACGCATATTACTTTATTTATTTATTTATTTATTTATTTATTTATTCTGGTGTTGTTAATACTCTTAGACTTAGTATTTTGGAATCATATGCCTTTGATGTGATGACTTTCAGATTTTGAGAAATGGTATGTAATAGACTCTAGAGGATTTTATATTGCTTACTTTAGTAAGATTTGAGTTTCGCATTATTATCATAGTGCATAGGTTGAAAAACTAATCTGCGTTGAGGTTTGCATTCGTTGGTTAGCCGACCTAAAAGGTTAAGTGTGGGTGCCCCTCATGACTCATTTTGGGTCATGACAAAATCGCCTCCAGGGGTTTTTAAAAACTCAAAATGGGGTAAAACCCTGAAATGACAGTCATAAACCCTCTTTGATGTCTCTTAAGCGAACACAGGGTTGCTTAAGCGAACCCCACATAAAATAAGACCAGACGACCCAAGGGTTTGACCAGACGACCCCTTCGTGAATGTGAGCAGGTATTCACTAATGCGACCCTCGCGAAAGCGAAGACTCTTCGCGAACGTGAGGTCTACAATAATTGGAAACACAACCAACTCTCAAAACATTGAAAGGATCCTCGGGATTCATTCAGAACCCCATACACACAAATTGTCATGACCTAAAGTACACTCTAGACGTGGCATGGCATATAAGACCCCACTAGGCCCTACACATGCCACTTGACATACATATACAAAAAATAATAGACAAAACTAAATAATCTCACATAAATGGAAAGTCTGACATAAAAGCGGAAGTTTAACATAGTCTTGAAGAGCCATTTAATACATTAAAAGAAGTGGTCGAAACGTAACCCGTACAACATCCAAAAAGTAGATACATATGAATGCAATAAAGATGATTTAGTCCTCGGAGTATAAAACCAATCGGTTAGCCTGACCTTGCCTCATCATTATGATTACAAGATAGTTGTTAATGTAGAAAAAGGGGGAGATTGTTGCCCGACGAATTAATTGGGTCTTAAAGATGGAACAAAAGGACAGATACACTAGATATGTTTGTACGAGATTCTATAAATTACAAAGAAATATTAGATTACACGCGTAACAATATTCCTAAGTGGAGCATTTCTATTGGAAACATTCCTTTAGGTGTTTAGTGGAATTTCTTATTGATTAATGTATTACATTTGTTATCTATAAATATTAGTCTTAGCATAATTGTAAAAGTTGAATTCTGAGCAATAAAAAACAATACAATTATATTCTTGTGCTTTAAGCTTTCTATTATTTACTAAGCCTTATGTCACGTCCCGCCACATCACAGTGAAATTTTGCTTCCGAATTGGGGCGGAAGGGTCTAGAGTTGTGGAGAGGTTTCCGGAAGACTCTAGAATCCTTTAGATTATTCAAGAAGGCTAGATAATTCCCTAGAATTCTCTAGAATAACTTAGAAGGCAATGGAAGGTCCTAGATAGTTTCCAAGAAAGCCTTAGAATTCTCTAGAGTGTGTAGAGAATTCTAGAAGAGGAACTAGATATTTTCTTGGAAAGCTTTAGAATTTCCTAGAATTAGTAGAAGATTCTAGTGAGGGACCAAAGTGTAAATAGTTTAGGGACTTGTAAAGTAAATATTAATTACATTTTAGTCCCTAGGAGGTAGTATAAAAGAGGTGCCCCTCATTTGCAAGGCACCATCCAAGTTGTAAGCATCCTTCCAAAGCCAATACAAAAGCCTTCTTCCAAAAAGCTCTCTTTGATCTTTCTAAGTCTTCCTTTACATTTCCTTAGCGATCTTAGCATAAAGGGCTTACTTGAGCTTACAAGATCGTGAAAGATTCGTGAGTAAGCTGTCAAGTGCCGCACGGAGCATTAGTAAGACTCTAAGTCCGTGACACTTAGCTCTCAAACATTTCTATATTAATTCATCTTCGAATCTAAGACCAGTTACTGTTGGGTATTATTTGCCCTGAGTTTCTTACCATAAATATGTTATATTTTTTCCTAAAAGGAAAACATAAAGTCTCCATATTTGGTATAGTTTTTTTCTTGTAGGAAAAGGTATTGGCTAGTCCTTTTCTGGTAGGAAAATGTTTAGGACTCTATAAATAGAGGTTTGTTCCTTCTAACATAATTAGCATTCACAATGTAGTTTTAGAGGCTTTGAGAGTTTTGGTTAAAGGGAGAATTTGTGAGACACAAGTGATACGTTATCACTTGTGTGAACCCTCTTGTATTCTGAGTGAATTAGTTGAAGATATTTCTCTATATATTTTATACTCTCATGTTTATATAGTGAATTCCTCATCTCCTTTGTGGATGTAGGTCGGTTGACCAAACCACGATAAATCTATGTGTCGTTTGGTATATTTCTTGTTTGTCTTCTTACTCATAGTCTATCGAGGTTTGGTTTGTTAGCTTTTGCATGACACCGAATTATTTCGATCCTAACAAGTGGTATCAGAGTAAGGTTGAGTGGTTTAAAGACTCAATGGTTGAATCAGGTTGAAGAATGGGTGTTCATTGTGGCAGGTGTAATTCTAGCAGCAACCTATTTGATAGTAATGAAGATTTTGTTGGAGAAATAGTTGTAGAGATGTTCTTTGCGTGAAGACAAAGATTTAATGGAGGAAATTATGGAGAAGAGATGCAAGCTATTGAAGATTATGTGAAGAAGGCAGAGCAAATTTATTTTGTCAGAAATTCAGGCCAAAGGGGAGATTTGTTGTGTATTATTTACCGTGAGTTTCTTACCATAAATAGATTTTCCCTTTCATAAAAGGAAAACATAAAGTCTTCATATTTGGTATAATCTTATTCTGGTAGGAAAAGGTTGGCTAGTCATTTTCTTGTAGGAAAAGGTTTAGGACTCTATAAATAGAGGCTCGTTCCTTCTAACATAATCAACATTCACAATGTAGTCCCAGGGGCTTTGAGAGTTTTGGTTAGGGGGAGAATTAGTGGGACACAAGTGATACATTATCACTTGTGTGAACCTTCTTGTATTCTGAGTAAATTGGTTGAGGTTATTTCTCTCTGTATTTTGTACTCTCATATTTATATAGAGAATTGCTCATCTCCTTTGTGGACATAGGTCGGTTGAACAAACCACGTTAAATCTATATGTCTTTTGATATATTTCTCGTTTGTCTTCTTTCTCATGGTCTATCGAGGTTTTCTTTGTTAGCTTTCGCATGACACCAAATTATTTTGATCCTAACAGTTACCTCGTAACTCGTCTCTGGATCTAGCTCAAACATCAACCAACTAAGTTCTATTGTTCCATTCGATTTGATTACATTTCATTACCGTCCTTAATAAATTTTACTAACATATTTTACTGCTATTACATTAATCAACGAGTTAAAATAGAGACGTGTATTGATCTCGACCTCATAACAAATTCAATTGTACTATTCCGATAAATTGTTTAGCGCTTATCGTGGAGAGTCTGACATTAAACCATATTTTTTGAATCCTAAACACCAAGGGGACACTCTCTAAAATTACTCACCAAAACGGATAGTTCACCAAATCCATCCAAAATAATATTACACAAACTTTAAAAGTAGTTCGCCCTAAATGAGCGAACTACAATTATTTTTATTAACTCCTTACGTGAATGTATACTTCTTTCTTCCTCACATGAAGCTATATCTCTTTCTTCAACAATAAATATGAGTTATTCACTCTACATTTTCTTATTCATCTTCTACTTTTTTATATTTTATATTTTAATTTTAAAAA
This sequence comes from Solanum gracilifrons, assembly GCA_029582605.1. Lineage (NCBI taxonomy): Eukaryota > Viridiplantae > Streptophyta > Magnoliopsida > Solanales > Solanaceae > Solanum > Solanum gracilifrons. The sequence goes on along the minus strand of JAJOOH010002083.1, from coordinate 10,393 downwards.
TTTGAGAGTCATGTCTCAACAATCAGGAAAGTCTGTATATTCAATGGAACCAGATGTTTGTAAATGCAAAGAGTACTGTAAAATGAAAACATCGAGGTGATGTCCAAGAAATCTCATTTGTAAGTTTTGGAGTTGTGCGCGTTCAAAAGTAAAAAAAAAATGAAGTATTGTTTCAATTGAGTATTGTTTTTTGTTTGAAATTTTTTAAATTTATTTGTATGAATTTTTCATGAGATCCAAAAGCATCACTATATATGAAAATTAACAAAGATGTGACATTTTCTAAAATATATATATATATTGGGGTTTGCCCCATTACAGATGAACTTCATTTTTTTTAAAAACAAATCATTACAGTTCATGAACTAAGACAAGTTTTTGGTTATAAAATTTTTTAGGCTTCGTCCATAATGGGGAGAACTCCAATCTTTTTTAATAAAAAAAAAATGTTGCAATTCGTTCAGTTACGGGCGAACTTTAATTTTTTTTTAAAGAAAATTGAACCAACTAAGGCAATGCAGAACGTCTACATTTCTTTCTTTTTCTTTTTTTATGTAAAACATATAGGGTTTGTTCATAATTGGGCGGACTACAATTTAAAATAAAAATTGGATTTGCCAAACTTTTTTTTGTCTATGCTTCAAATATGAATATTAACATTTTAAATTGTTTTTCTAGTTTAAAATGTTTCTTAAGTCTTACCAATTTATTCATATTTATTTAAAACTAATTATTTATTTTTTCATATATGAATTCTGCATCTTGAGACATACATCCTGGTCCAACAATTTATGATGTGTTAACACTTCAAGCAAATCATCGTTCACAAACTGTTTGGGATGATCGATTTAAGGGACAAGCAGAGTGTTTAAAAATTCATCGTGTTGATGCTAAGTGAACAACTTAATTTTTTACCTTTGAACGCGCACAACTTCAAAATTTACGATCGGAATTTTTTGGAGTCCTCGATGTTTTCATTTTACAATATTCTTTGCATTTACAAACATCTGATTCAATTGAATATTCAAACTTTTCGGATTGTTGAGACATGACTATCAAATGTCAAAAATCAAAATATATAGTATAGAAAAAAGTAGAAGATGAATAAGAATATGTGGAGTGAACAACTCATATTTATTGTTGAAGAAAAAGATATAGCTTCACGTGAGGAGGAGATAGATATAGATTCATTTGAGGAGTTAATAAAAAGAATTGTTATTCGCCCATTTGTGGGAGACCTATACCTTTCAAGTTTGTGTAATATTATTTTGGATGAATTTGGAGTTAACGGAGATGATGTTATTTAAAAATAGTAGTTATAGTTCACCCATAAATGAGCTAACTGTCCGTTTTAGTGTATTTTTTTTAAAAATGTTCCTTTCAGTATTTAGAGTTTAAAAAGTGTCCATTTGAACCAATTGTGAACCAAAACAATGAGAGTACAACTAATGCGTGACTCCCCAAAGAGTTATAACTTATAATATAAAATTGCTTGAGAGTTTTTAGTGGAGAGACGTTGAAGCAAATTCTACTGAATTAGATTGTGATATTTTACTCCCTTGAACAAAATGTCTTCCACAATAAATTTCTTGTTTTGTTTGTGTTTCACACTTAATTATTTTTTATGACTGAAAAATCTGATTCTTCGACACTTATAAATACCAGTAAGGTTATTTGTTTTTTTTTAAAAAAAACAATTTGTTATTAGCTAAACCATACAAGGCTAGTACATCCTAATCTAGTGTATAAGAGGATTATTCATTGATTATCACAAGTAAAAATCAACAATATCACAAAATAATTTGAACATTCTTATAATTCACTAAGAATATAATTAACTGTAATCTTGTGATACAAATAAAATTAGTTATCTTTAAAATAAAACAAATTATTTACTACAAATCTTATATAATAAACTAAAAAAACCCAAATAGTAAAAATTTGAGATAAGTATAAAAAACAAAGTTAAACTATTTCTTTTTTTGAGTTTCATACTTAAACTATTGAGATTATTAGTTTCATACCTAAACGATCACTTATTAGTTTGAGAAACACACTGGTGTGTAATACACACTCTCTTTTATTTGCAAAAACCTTGTCTCATGGATAAAATATTTCACCTTGACAAAACTTAAATAAACTATTAATATTAGTTAAAAACCAAAAATTAAAGTATTATTATTCAAAAGATTTTTTAAAAAAAATTAAAATTTAAAATATTTTTCTCACCCCCACACCACCATCTCCCCCCAACAACCCCCCGCCCTTTTATATTTTAAAATTCTTTTATAAAATATGTTTTAAAACTTGAGACCTCATGATCCCTTCTCCCACTCTTTCCTAAAAGACATTTGATATAGTTTCTTTAAAAAAATATAATAAAATTTTACTCATCCCGTCTAACCCTCTGTTCCAATTTTTTTTTTTTTATCTTTCTCATTTTGTGTTAGATGTGTGCATATATTTTTGGGAAACTATTTTTTTCTACTTGCATACCGAATATAGCAGAAATAAAATTTTTTGTTTTTAAAAACAGTGTTGTGGTAAGTAAAATTAAAAGTGGAGGGTTATATGGGGTGGGTAGAATTTTTTCTCTTAAAAATTTAAATAATATCTAAATTATTATTTGAAGGGATTTGGGGGGGAGGGGGGATAGTAATACTTTAATTTTTAACTTCAACTAATACTAATAATTTATTTATTTTTTACCAAGGTTGAATGTTTTGTCCATGTGAAGTGTGATATGACAATTTTTTTTTTAAATAAAAAAGAGAGTCAGTTACACACACCATGATGAGAGTAATAAAAGAGACATGTGTTTTTCGAACTAATAAGTGATAGTTTAAGTATGAAACTCACACTCTCAATAGTTTAGATATGGAACTCACACTATCAATAGTTTAGATATGAAACTCACACTCTCAATTGTTTAGATATGAAATTCAAAAAAGTAGATAATTCAGATGTGTTATTGACCCTTATTTTTAAATATTTAATTTATATTATGAACATATATAAAGATTTTTTTTTTTGGTAAACGTATATAAAGTTATAGTTGATATGAAATGTGATGATTTGTTTGATATGCCAGGACTCCTTTCATGGGAATATATTCTGTCGTATAAAACTCAAATATGCGATTCGTTTTTCTCTGTCCTAATTATCAAATAAAAAGAAAGGTATTTCTATTTCACGATATATATTTATTGTGTTGTCTGTTCTATCCATATCAGCATGCGTAGTACAATATTTTTCATGATATATGTTTCATGCTGTCTTGTACCACTATTTTCCAGCATCTAAGAACATTTTGTTTGAACCAACCTTTTTGTTTAGTGGAAAAGGATAAAAAATGGTTTTAAATTATATGAAATTGAAAAAAAATTGTTTTTCGTTAATAGTTTGGTTAAAAAATATCTTATTATATATTATTTTTGGAATAAATATACACTTTTTTTAATCGACATATTATTTCTTTTATTTTTAAGCACATTCTTTATACAAATAATCAATCGTCTGCCTCGTTTGGGTAACCTTAAATCAATACTAATCAAATTGAAAAATCACAAATTAACAAAATAAAATAATATATAGTTATCAAAATTTAAATGGAGTACGGTTCAGTCTATCTCAATAAAGTAATGTAATTTAAAATTAATAGATAAAATAGTGCAATTCAATAACAAAATTATTAAGATAGAGTCTAAGTTAAATGTAATAAAGGGAAACCATGATCCTTTACTAATGACGAGTGTCAAGGAACCATTAGTAATGTAAATATATTTTGTGATTAGTGTTTAAAGGATTAAACTTGTATATAATCAAATGTCATGTTATCCGTAGATGCGAACCCATTATTTATGTATTGTTAAAAATTAGTTAGTTCAAATGAATTAACACCTTACACTGTTACCTTTAGTTGCTATCAATATTGTGTTTTGTCCAAAATCTTTCCTAGTAGTGTTTGTTTCTACAATCACAACAATGGTGGTCTTGTTTAGATTGAATCACATTTATGACACCCAACCTATGTACTCCATTTAGACACTTCAACTAGGGTTAGTGCCTATTGAACACTTCTACCAGCCAAGATTTGAACCACTTGAGTATTTTTTTGTCACTTTTCATTAAGCTTGTGGCGCGTGTTAATAAGCGCACCACGTGTATCCAGCGTGTATAAGTTGGCCATTAAACAACTACCACGTGTATTGTTAATGGGCAAAAGCCCTAAATCATTAAAATTGACAGAAAGTTCTCTCTCCTCACTCACTCTTCGCGTTTTGTTCCAAATCAAAGTTGAAATCGTCGCCCTAAAGTGTGATTCGTCTTGTTCTTGTTATCATCTTGAAGATTTCTCCGTGTAAGTTAGGATTGTTAATATTTTTTACATGCTTTTGTGTTAACGTTTTTGAAAATGAATTTAAAAAGCTAGGGTTTTTAAAAATCCAGGGTTCGTGATTTTTGCGAATACTCTATCTCTTTCTTACAATTCCCCCGTAAATGCTTTGATTTTTAGTTGTTCTATGGGTTGTATGAGTATATTATGTTATCTTAAATTGCTTTATTAAATATTTTACAGGGCTACCTAACAATTGACCATGGAGGAGATTATATTTACAAACATTTATCATGGTGGAATCTTATCCTAGATTTCTGTCCCTACTTATGTTGGAAGCTGTATGTGTGTCAGCACTCAGGTTTATCGATAAAGATCACTTTCCATTTTGAAACTACTGTATTATACTAAAGATTTGGGGTATGAAACTGTTGGAGTCTTTTATGTCAAGGATTTATTGAATAAACAATTTGTCCTAATTACATCTTACCAACATCTCCTACACCTAATGAAATACTTAAAACATGATGACACTTTTAAAGTATTTGTCGGTCATGTATTGGATAAACCTTTACTTGACACTGAGGGACTTACTGCTATCTAACTAATGGCAGTATTAATGTTGGTGAGGTTGTTGACCTAGGTGGAGAGAGTGTGGATGTTAACCTTGGTGGAGAGAATGAGGCTATTAACCTAGGTGGTGAGAGTGTGTATATTAACCTTGGTGGAAAGGGTGAGGCTATCAAACTAGGTGGTGAAAGTGTGGAGCTATGGCCGCTTGAAGTTGACCAAAAACTCAACTAACATACTTTAAAATTTTCCAGACTTTCATATACTTTCCAAAAAAGATTATTTCCCCAACTTTTAACTCTTTCTTAGTTATTTCAATTTACGAGATGTTACAATATCTCTCCCTTGGGAACATTCATCCTCGAATGAGATTACCCTTACTAGGCTAAGGGTATAACATCAGTCATACATTTCAAACACCCAACAAGCAAAGCAAACACAACATGCCAATTTATAAATAAAATGCCAAGAAAAGGATTAGTACCTTGATTTGGGACTTCTCTGGATTAGAAGAGATGTGGATTTCTCTTCTTCATATCATCCTCAGCTTTCCAAGTAGCTTCCCCAACAAATTGGTTTCTCTGAAGGACTTTGACTGATGCTACTTCCTTAGTCCTCAACTTGCGAATTTGGCGATCTGGAATCTGAACAGGAATCTCCTCATAAGATAATCTATCCTTGATCCCAATATCTTCAGTTGGTATGATCAATGAAGGATCACCCATGCACTTCTTCAACATGGAGACGTGAAATACCGAATGAACCGCTGCTAACTCTTGTGGTAGCTCCAACTCATAAGTTACTTTGCCAATCCTTTTGGCTATTCGATAAGGTCCAATATACCGGGGACTAAGCTTCCTTTTCTTACCAAATCTCATAACGCCCTTTATGGGTGAAACTTTTAAATACACCCAATCATCAACTTCAAACTCTAACTCTCTTCTCCTAACATCAGTGTAGGATTTCTGACGACTCTGCGCCGTCTTCAACCTCTCTTGAATCACTTTCACCTTATCCATGGATTGATGAACTAGATCTGGTCCTATCAACCCTACTTCACCAACTTCAAACTATCCAATAGGAGATCTACATCTTCTCCCATAAAGAGCCTCATAAGGAGCCATTTGGATGCTGGAGTGGTACCTATTGTTGTAAGCAAACTCAATAAGAGGTAGGTGATCATCCCAATTATCTTTGAAATTAATCACACACCCCTCAACATATCCTATAAGGTCTGAATAGTGCGCTCCGCTTGCCCATCAGTCTGAGGATGAAAAACAGTACTCAAGTTCTCCTTTGAACCCAAGTCTTTCTGGAATGACTTCGAAAAATGTGCAATAAATTGCCCACCTCTGTATGATATAATGGAGACCGGAACCCCATGAAGTCTTACCACTTCTTGAATATACAGCTTAGCATAATCTTCTGCTGAATGGGTAGTCTTCATCGGTAAAAAGTGGGCTGATTTTGTCATTATATCGACAATCACCCAAATGGAATCATGTTGCCTGTGAGACCTTGGTAAACTTGTGATGAAATCCATATTAATCATCTCCCACTTCCATTCTGAAAGTTCTATATTCTGAGCCAAACCGTCGGGCCTTTGGTGCTCTACTTTAACTTGTTGGCAATTCAGACACTTGGCAATAAATTCTACAATACCCTTCTTCATGCTATTCCACCAATACACCTCTCTCAAATCACGATACATCTTTGTGGAACCCGGATGAATGGAATATCTGGAGCTATGAGATTCCTCCATGATCTTTTCTTGGAGTCTATCCACCATTGGTACACACAATCTACCCTGATATCTCAATACACCATCTCCCCCTTGTTCGAAAGGTAGTACTTTTTGCTTATGAACATTTGCCTTCAATTGAAGCAAAATTGGGTCTTGGTCTTGCTTTTCTTTCACTTCTGACACTAATGATGATTCAACCCCATTTATCACCACTACTCCTCCTTCTGTGGAATCCATTAGTCGGACTCCTAAGCGTGAAAGTCTATGCAAATCTTTTGCCAACTCTCTCTTTTCTTTCTCAACATGGGCGGTACTACCCATAGACAACCTACTTAAGGCATCAACAACAACATTAGCCTTACTTGGGTGATAAAAAATACTCATGTCATAATCCTTGAGTAATTCCAACCACCTCCTTTGTCTGGGATTAAGCTCTTTCTGAGTGAACACATATTGAAGACTCTTGTGATCAGTGAATACATCCACATGAACACCATATAAATAATGACGCCAAATCTTCAAAGCAAATACTACAACAGCCAACTCTAAGTCATGGGTTGGGTAATTCTTCTCATGAACTTTCAACTGTCTGGAGGCATAAGCTATAACTTTGCCATTCTGCATTAGCACACAACCCAAACCAGCTCTAGATGCATCACAGTACCTCCTGGTAAGGTCAACACTGGGGCAGTAGTCAACCTCTTTTTCAATTCCTGAAAGCTTTTCTCACATGCTTCAGACCATTGAAACTTCACTGTTTTCTGAGTCAACTTGGTCAAAGGGGACAAAATAGACAATAACCCCTCTACGAACCTTCTATAATATCCCGCCAAACCCAAGAAACTCCTAATATCAGTTGGAGATGTGGGTCTAGGCCAATTCTGCACTACCTCTATCTTTTGGTATCAACTCTAATTCTATCATTGGAAACTATGTAGCGCAAGAACGTCACAGACTCAAGCTAAAACTAATATTTAGAGAACTTAGCATATACCTCCTTATCCTTCAAAGTCTGAAGAACTATTCTGAGATGGCTAGCATGATCTTCTTCATTCCTTGAATAGATTAGTATGTCATCAATGAAGACGATAACAAACATATCTAAATAAGGTTTGAAAAATCTATTCATAAGGTCTATGAACACTGCAGGTGCATTAGTTAAACCGAACGACATGACCAGAAACTCATAGTGACCATAACGGGTCCTGAATGCTGTCTTGGGAATGTCACATTCCCTTACTTTCAACTGATGGTAGCTAGATCTGAGGTCTATTTTTGAAAAACAAGAAGTACCCTGAAGCTGATCGAAAAGATCATCAATTCTCGGAAGAGGATACTTATTCTTGATGGTAACTTTGTTTAATTGGCGGTAATCTACACACATCCTAAGGGAGCCATCTTTCTTTCTCACAAATAAGACCGGAGCGCCCCAAGGTGAGACACTTGGTTGAATAAAACATTTCTCGAAAAAATCTTTCAACTGTTCTCTAAGTTCTTTCAACTTTGCAGGTTCCATCCTATATGGTGGAATAGAGATAGGAGGAGTATCTGGAAGAATGTCTATGCCGAAGTCTGTTTCTCTCTCAGGAGGGACTCCGGGTAGATCATCTGGAAAAACTTTTGGAAACTCTTTTACTATAGGAACTGACTGGATAAGAGGTATCTCAACACTAGAGTCATTAACTCGGACTAAGTGATAAACACACCCCTTGGAAACTAACTTTCTTGCCTTAAGGTACGAAATGAAACGTACCTTAGGCACTGCTGAACTACTTTTCCACTCTAAAACTGTCTCATTAGGAATTTGGAACTTGACAACTCGAGTTCTATATTCCATGGAGGCATAACAGTCATGAAGCCAGTCCATACCTAGAATGACATCAAAATCTACCATGTCTAACTCAATTAAATCAGCCATGTATTTGTGATTGATAGAAATGACACAATCACGATAAACTCACTCAGCTAGAATAGACTCCCCAACAGGTGTAGAAACACAAAAGGGTTCATAGAGTTTCTCAGGAAGAACATCAAACTTATTTGCAACATAAGGGGTGACAAAATATAAAATTGCTCCTATGCATAGCAAAGCATAAACATCAAAAGTAAAGACTTTGATCATACCAGTAAAAACATCTGGAGAGTTATTTTACTCTTGACGACTAGTTATTGCATAAAGGTAGTTTGCTCCTCCACTAGTACCGAAAGTAGCTCCTCTAGGTGCAGCCCTGTCTGGTGGAGCAACTGATGAAGATTGAGCTCTATTGCCCTGATTTCCACCACCTTGTCTGTTCTTAGGGCACTCTTTCATGAAGTGACAGTCTTGTCCACACTTGAAGCAACCTGTCTGGCCATCACGACACTTACCTGGGTGAGTTCTACCACACCTAGCACATGCAGGAGCCCGGTTACCTCTTTGTGCCACACTACCCTGATACTGTGCAGGTCTAGCTCTGAAGTTCTGCGAATTCTGACCATTATACTCACCTTTGTTTCCGGGTGTAGGTCGATGAGTCCACAAATTGGACTCATTTAGGGCTTTATTTTAATAGAAATAGTGTCCTTGAATGCTTGTTTTATCTCAATACCTGATTAAAATGCTGAAGTTGCAGGTATATGAAGTTTTAGTGGAAACATGGACACTTAGGCAAAAAACGGAGCAAATAGGGCTGAAAAGAACAAGAAATGGAATCCTGCGGATCGTCGAGTTCAACTTGGCATGTCGTTTAGCTGAAATAACATGAATCGCCCTTCGTTCTAGTACGCAAAGCCTTGAAGAAAGTGGATCAAAAGGTGAGGAAAGGAGCAGTCGACGATCAGTTCCACGAGGCAGTACTGTACTGCCCAATGATCCAGAATGCGAGAATGCTAAAGGAAAGACACTGAAGGTGATGAGCTGACCAAAAGGCGGATCGCCGAGTTAATCGGCCATCTCGACTAATGTCGCCGAACGATCCTACACAGCACAATCTGTGAAAACTATAAATACTAGTTTCAGGGGAACATTCCAGCGGAACATTTTAGTGGAACATTTTAGAGTAAAATTTATTATTAGTCTATAGTATTTTTCTGTATTTTTCTTTCAAGTTTAGAGAGGGTTTTGTGGAAACTTAAAGAAAAAAGTTCTTCTTCCCCAAGTTGGAAGTGAGTCTTCTCTATTCATTTTCCTTTGCTTAATTTAAGGTTTAATTTCTTATACCCAGTTGATTTTATTATCATGTTAGGTATAATTTCTTATTTCTTGATGTGTGGCTAACAACCCCCATTCTTGGGGTGTGATTTAGCAAATATGGGTTGATATTCTTGTTAGGTCTTGCTTGCTGATAGGTTAGATATATGTTAATGGTGATTTCATCTAGTGGCTGTGGTTTAATGTAAAGGGTTTGTAGTTGCAAATAAAAAGCCACCAATGTGTTTTCGGCTTGCCCGAGAGGGAGGTCGCGAAACCAAAACCACTCGATTGATGGCCTAAGGAGTGGGTCGACATGAGGTTCAGCCCGAGAGGGTGAGTCCTAGTCCCATATCCTAACACTCAGCTCGATAGAGTGAGTGGGGTAAGGCGTAGGCTGGTCTTAATGCGGCAAATGGATGTCCGAGAGGAACATATTGGAAACGGGGTAAGTTGCCTGAGAGGGAACTTATTTCCATTTAAAGTTTAGCCTAGTCACTATTGTCTTGCAAATTTCCTATTGGAAGCATGTACCCAACAATTTATCTCAACTTGTATTGCGGTCACATCCCAA
>JAJOOH010002082.1:0-17193 GCA_029582605.1 Solanum gracilifrons | reverse complement strand
AATTTCACATGTATTGCACAATAGAATAGAGTGAGTAAAATATATATATATATATATATATATTATTCGAAAATTATGTAAATAGTACAAAAATATAGTTTAAAATAGTACTAAAATTTTATTAACTATTGAAATTTCATATGTACTGCATAATTAAGATTGAGTGAGAAAAATATATTATTTGAGGCTTACGTTAAATTACGCTAAGAGTTTTATAAATCACAGTAATTAACAACTTAAAATATTTAAAAAACATATTAAAATGTGATTAACTTTCAAAATTCCACATGTGCTACATAAATTGGGACAAGAAGAGTAATATATATTGTTTAAAAATTAAGTTAAGAATATTATAAATCATTCACATAAATAGAGACAAATAAAGTAATAAATATTGGGCCGGTGCTTGCACGGGCTCATTGTATCTAGTATATATATATATATATGATCCTTTTGCAAAGTTAAGAGGTATATTTAATTATTTTCACACATTAATTATTATTATTTTTATTCTTTTTGCCTCCTTTAATTCAATAAATAATTTGAGTTTATCATCTTAATGATCAATTTATTTTTTCACTCCTCTTCTTATAAAATTTATCATAGATGCCCATTGTTTTTTGTAGATACAAAAGATAAAATACAATTTGGCCGCAAAAAATAATCTTATATATTTGTTTCTTTTTTCATTCACTCTTCTTTCTTTTTATTTCTCATATTTTCACACAAAAAAATAAAGTAAGAATTAGAAACTCAAATAATGAAAGGTGAATAGATTTATAACGGAGATATTTAAAACTCAAATTAGTCATTGAATCAAAGAGTCCAAAAAGAAAATATTCACGTTTGAGAAGGACCAAATATACCCTTACATGATTTTTTTTAACAAAAATTCAAAAGAATTAAAATTATTTCACATCTGTTTGAGGAATATTGTATATCTAGGTTGAGTGTAACAGTAAAGGTACATCATAGTCATATAGAAATAACGGTATATATGAGCAATTTTTATAACGAATGATGTGTTAGCTCTAAATTATGAAATTAAGATGTACATCGATACATTTTTGTTTTTGTTTAAATGAATTCGCAAAGACAGCCCCAAATACACCTTCTATAAGAACCAACGTGTAACACGCCAAAAATTTCTAAGCTAGACTCGAATCATTTTGTAGCACCTCACAACTCTACTCTTAAAATTTGAATTGTTCGTCGTAAGTATATGAGTTTGAAACGGGTTATTTTCTACTTGCTCATGTGTTATAAAGTCCTTTACCTAGTGTATCAAGAGTATCTAAAGTGATCTAGGTTCATAAGGGACCTCAAATGCCAAGTCAAGTTCAAAGCATTCCTATTTGCTAAGTTCTCGCACGATTTCATCTAAAAACCAACTTCAAACACTCATATCTCTCAACAAATAATTAATTAGGTGGTTTATGACCTATCAAATTAAAGGTGCATGATTTTTCTTTCCAACGCTATCGAGTTTGCCTTATTCCGAGTTCAGATTAAACAGTTATGATTCTTTTACTGGAACATACCCAGACTGGAAAATTGGGCAAACTCACCTGCCCAATCGGCGATCTGCCGAATGGGTTGGCGAACGCCGAATTAGCTCCCCAAATTTTCCGGAAAATCTTAAGCTTATGTCCATTTGGGCAATTCGACGAGTAGTTTTGGCGAGGAGACCTCCAGATCGCCGATTTGGCTTACTGGATTCATTAAAATGTCATTTTATTTTATCTTTATTGTTTTCTTATGTTCTAGAAGGATATTCTTGATCTTTTACCCTAAATCACCTTCCCTAAGTCCATCTTTAAACCTAATAAAATCATGATACGTATAACAACTCTCAAAACCCCAAAATCTAATCCTTATAAAGATCAAGAACTCCAAGAAAGGGATTATTCCAATTTCTCAAGATCGAAAAGCTCCAAATTCAAGATTCTCTTTAAGAATCCTAAGGCTATCAATCCAAGGTTATTCTCCACCCTTTATTTCCAAGAAAACCACAAGAAATACAAAATCTAGGGTTTCAAGTCTTCCAATCAAGTTCTTCTTCAAACTTATTCAATAACTTTGTTCTTCTAGGTATGTAAGGCTATCATAGTGTTGGACTAGTTCATCCTCACGCCCTACATCTACTTTCAAATTAGTAAAGAAGAAATCTAGAGTTCTATCCTTAGCTTTGAGTATTCTTGAGATGAGTTGATATTGATTATGAGTTTTTTAGCTACTAATTATTGAATTATATTTCTTCATTATTGAGTTGTTATATCTTGCATTGAGATTCTTGACTAGATTATTCATATATATTTTTTAGCATGAACCGTATTTTCTGAGTATTCATTGAGTTCTTATTGAGAATCTTTCAAACAAAATATAATTGTTTAAACTGAGTTATGAGAAAGTAAATAAGAGTTTGAGAAAGAGCTTAACCAATATTTAAGCAAGACTATTAGGGAAGTAAGTATTTCTCAAATATTTCATTTTTACATGAAGAAAGAGAATAATATTTTGAGAAAAGTTAAAAGAGTTTTCAGAAAGATTGAGTATAGAGCAGTTATCTCTTAAAGAGGCCCCTTTTGAATAATTATCTTAACCTAGAATGTATTCTTAAATTGATCAAAGAGAAACCTTATTTTCTAAATTAGCAATGAGTTTTTGAGATATTTCAGAGCAGTTACCTCTTTTAAGGGGATAGTTTGAGCAATAATCTCAAACTAGAGAAAGAGCATGTTTTATATATTTGAGCAAGAGTATACATTATTAGGAGTAATATTGAGCACCAATATGTGGGAGAGTTTAGACAACTCACAACCCCCATAAACCATGTCTTGCCAACATGGGTAAAAGATCATACTTTTTAGATGAGTCCTTATTGCTTAGTGGATCCACTTAGTTGAGATGTTCTATATCGCGGCACGATATAGGATAGTTCTGCCAGTGTTGACAGTACGTTGTATAATCATGTAGCTCATAGTGATGGGTGTCGGCTAGAGAATCTTCCAATATAGTTTAAGTGTATTGTGATATATCACTTATTGTGTTGAGTTCAGAGATTTTACGTATTTTGTAAAGATTTAAATGATTCAACTCCTTTATTTCTTTACATTCAACTTGAGTATAGTTTTTATCTATTGCAGTCCTTTTATTCAGTTATTTCATTTCGGCTATATTACATACTTGTACAGTCAAACGTACTGATGTCATATGACCTGAATCTTTTTATGATGTAGATAGAGGTGTTCAGGATGCTCAACAGGTGTTTCATTGAGATCACTTTACACTTTATCTAGCTTTTGGTGAGCCTCCCTGTATTCTAGAGGACTTCATATTTACTTTCTTATTAGTAGTTTTGAGACATCATGGGTCTTGTCCCAACATCCTTCCTTAATAGAAGAGGTTTCATATATAGACAGAGTCGACGTGTCTCGCAGAATTTATTTTATTTTGAGTTGTTTTATAAACTATAAGTATTGCTATTGAGTATTTTCCCAACCTTATGAGTTGAGTATTTGAGTTTAACGGATTGAATTATGTTTTAAACCTATTATTGCTTGAGTTAGTTTTCCGCTTATAGTCAGCAAGGATGAGGGTTCACTTGGGGACTAACAATGGTTCTTGAGTGCCGGCCACATCAAGGGTATAGGCTTGGGTCGTGACAAACTTGGTATCAGAGAACAGAGTTCAAGTGTCCTATGGTGTCTATGAAGCTGTGTTAGTAGGATCTTATTTATGGTTTGAAGGCCTCACTTCTATAAATGAGGGGCTACAAACACCTAATAAAAGTTTCCCCTCTTTCATACTCTAAATCGTGCAATAAAATGGTGTCATAAGGAACTTATTCAAACCCGTGCGTTACTCAAATCCATTCGACTAACTCTCAGATTCAAGGTGGTTGAAAAGAAAAGCTATCGATGAGTTACTCTCAGCAAAAGTCTTCATAAAGTCATGAGACTCTAGAGAGGCTTGAGAGATGCTCGCGAGTTAGCTTAAGTGTATTGATTTGAAAGAGTGCACCCTTATTCATATAAATCGTGTGTTTGAGCTAAAAGCGAGATGTACTCTCATATTCTGTTCTCTAAACCTTTTTTTATGTGATTCCCTTTATGATGGGAGTGTGTTTTAGAGAACTTGGGTAGTATTATCACCAGAAGATATTATGAGTTGCAATGTTATGAGCCAGTAATAGTAGAAGTACCTAGAGTTAGAAGTATGCATTTAGAGGTGTAGTAACCTAAGAAATGATATAGTTATCGATTACAGCATGTAGTTGTAGTCATGTACTTGGTAAGTCATTAATGAGAAGTTTTTCCCTTATGTGTGGGATAAGGATTGATAATTTTTTGTGTATTTCATGATAGAAGGTAGTGTAATAGTTACTAGTTAGGACAAGTTAGAGTATACTTTCACCAAAAGTGAGTTTATATCAATGTAACATTGTGTTAGTGAAGGCCAAGTATAAGTGTTGAATAAAAGAGCAGAGTATTCATGCGGTGCTATATCTGAGCTAAGCTTATGATTTTATAAGGGAGAGCCTCATGGTATTCAGAGGGTTATAGAACTAATTAGGCAATGATGTATAGTGAAAGGGTAAATAGTACCTAAGTTGTAAAAGGGAGTATGTAGGTAATCTGTAAATAGGTAGATTGGGAGATAAAGATTGACTACTTTTCATAAGGTCTTAGTGGGCGAGTGTTCCTTAATTTTATCTAGTAGTTATAAGTTAGTTTAGTATGCGATCAATTATATTGATATTCCTTTTTAGTACTAGACACTAAGCTTGAATTTTGAGATGGGTGTCGTGACAAGAATGATGGCAACGTGAGGATAATGATGTTAGTTTGGAGATCTGATCTAATAGGTTTGACATAAGTTAATTGAGGAATTAATGTTCTACTTTTTGATAAATGTGAATGGTACAAGTGTGGTATTACGACTCTTAGATTAGAGCAATAAAGTCTGGCTAAGACATTAGATTAGCAAGAGAATTAAGAGGTGTACCCCAGATCGTATGTAGTCAGACAAGGTTCCAATTAAGTTTATGAGTTTTCATGTGTGCCTAGATAGTATAATTGAGTTGTCAATGATAGGTAGGCTTATGTAAGCATTATTTATTACCCGTAAAAGTTTGCTAGAAAAGATTTTATATAGCCTTGCCAATGATGAGCCTCTTAAATATAGTTCAAGTATCCTCCTATTAAGTAGATATGAAATTGAAAGGACGGTATTATTGAGCTAAGAAAGTGAAGTTAGACTATTAAGAGTTAGATTAAGCAACTTTATAAGCCAATGTTGGTAACGATTATAGAAAGACTTCTATAGAAACAGGAAGATGTTAAGAGAAGAAGCTTTGAAAGAAGTCCTAGAAGGAATCTTAGTGCCAACACATTGAGAGTTTAGTAGCCACGAGATTAGAATTTTATGAGTATTAGAGTAAAGCAAATATATACTTGTTTAGAGAAGATGGAATAAATCCGTAACTTTAAAGTGTCAGCTTCAGAACTAAGGCAGAGATGAGAAAATGAGAAACCAAGTCAAGTGTGAAGAATCAGATAATGATGTGTTCAGAAAAAGTTATAGTGTTATATCAATCCATTCATACTCTAGCATATTCCTCAAGGTTCAGTCGTTATAACATATGGTTGATGTCTCAAATATTAGTCTTATCTCCATGACATACGCTCATGCACTTCAAAAAGATTCACATCTATGCTCAGTTCCAAAATGAAGTGCAAAACCTTTAGCCCATTGATCTCAATCTTACTCCATAAAGTTATAGATATCAACTTAATGATATGACCCTATTCAAATAAGCATTCATGTATCACATTATGCTCAGTCTCGACTCGAAAATTCGTGATTTAATCTTAATGTCTAGAAACATAATGTTATGTCAAGCATATTCTTATATCAGATTTCTTGAGTGAGAGAGTTGATGCTTTTATTTGTGATTCTTAGAAATTTCATGTTATGACCTATAATTTTGAAATATTATGTGAGCGTTTGTGTCAAGTGTGCTCTTGTCTAGTTTCAAAACTCTTAGTATGAATCAGTTTCGCTTATGTTATTACTCAAGTTCAAAAGTCAGAAAGATAGTAAGAGTAACTCCATTCCTTTGCATGCTTAGTCCAGCCAACATTCGAGGATGAATGATCCCAAGGGGGAGATATTTTAACACCCCAAAATTTTTTAAGCTAAGACCCGAATCATTTTGTCGCGCCTCGTAACTCTACTCTTAAAATTTGAATCGTTCGTCGTAAGTATATGAGTTTGAACCGGATTATCTTCTACTTGGTCATGTATAATAAAGTCCTTTAACAAGAGTATCTAAAGTTATCTTGGGTCATAAGGTACCTCAACTACAAAGCCAAGTTCAGAGCATCCCTATTTGCTATGTTTTCGCATGCATTCATATAAATGTACACTTCCAACACTCATATCTCTCATCATTTAATTTATTAGGTGGTTTATGACCTATCTTATTAAAGGTATATTAGTCTTCTTTCCAGCGCTACCGAGTTATCCTTATTTAAAGCTCGGATTAAAAAGTTATAGTTGTTTTAGTAGAACATACCCAACCTAGGAAATTGGGCAAACTCACTTGCTCAATCGGTGATCAATCGAATGGGTTGGCGAATCATCAAATTAGGTCACTGAATTGTCCCAAAAACCTTAATCTTCTGGTCATTTGGGCGATCTAAAGTTCCAACGGGAGATCCGCTGAGTATTTTTTGGCGAGGAGACATCCAGATCGCCGATTTGGCCGACAGGATTCATTAAAAAGACATTTTGTTTGATTTTTATTGTTTCCTTACATTCCTAGAAGGGTATTCTTGACCTTTTACCCTAAATCAGTACAAGCTAATAACATCATTATACGTATAATAACTCTCAGATAACCCAATTCTCATCCTTCTATAGATCAAGAACTCCAAGAAAGGGATTAGTCAAATTTCTTAAGATCGAAAGGCTCCAAGCTCAAGTTCTCTTTAAGAATCCTAAGGTTTTTAATCCAAGGTTCTTCTCCACTCTTCATCTCTAAGAAAGCCGCAAAAAATAGAAAATTTAGGATTTTAAAGTCTCCCAATCAAGTTATTCTCAAACTTATTGAAGAACCTTATTCTTCCAAGTATGTAAGGCTATCATAGTATTGGACTAAGGGCTCATGGGAGGGGATCCCCTCTTGGCCAAACACTGGAAGGTAGTCACGAGCACGACTACGAGTCGTGGTACCCTTCACGACCCGTTTGGGGTTCCATGAAGGATGTCATGGCTCAGTTATGGGATGGTGAGCTCCTACTTGAATCCCTTTTCTAGACTTCTAAATTCTAAGGTGTTGCATTATCTCTCCCTTGAGAACATTCGTCCTCGAATGGGACTATAGACATCACATGAAAGAGAAGAACTCAAATCTAGCAGCCCAACAAGCATGCAATTTCATAAATGCACATATCCGATGAGGAAACATCAATTACAAGATAAAGCATGTGTAAAACATCATATCATGAAGTCTATATGAAATTCATACTCAAATGCACACAAACATGTAGAAATCAATCAAGTTGATTCATTTTCTCAAAACTTAAGCTTTTCATGAACATGCATAAAATAGGAAATCATGGGAATATCTAAGACACATGACACCAAAGTATAAACCATGAGGAACTCAATATCTCAAGCTAGAGTAGGGGTAGAAGGAAAGAGATGAGGATAACAGGATATCATATCAGCCTCCCAAGTAGCACCCTTAACTAATTGATTCCTCCGCAAAACTTTCACGCAAGCAATTTCTTTATTTCATAACTTCTTGACTTGCCGGTTTAAAATCTCAATCGGGACTTCTTCATAAGAAAGATTTTCTTTAACTCCGAAATCTTCTAAGGGAACTATAGATGTCGGATCACCAACACATTTCTTCAACATGGAGACATGGAAAACTGGATGCACCGATGCCAATTCATTAGGCAATTCAAGCTCATAATCAACCTTACCAATATGTTGTTTAATGGACACCGGGTGAGAAGTAACTGTCTGGTTCAGAGTTGAGGCATCCTTATTCATTTCTTTGAGCACTTTGTCTGACCCTTCCACTTTATTGAGAATATGTGCAAGCATATCTTAAGTGCGGAAATTTTTCAGGTCAGCCCTTTTCTCTTTTAGCTTTTGACGCGCAGAGGGAGGTACATATCTCTCTTTGTCACCGTCTCGCTCCCTCTAGTTTGTACACGGTCACGCCACTCCCTATCACGGTCCTTCCAACCTTCATCACACTCTCTATTCCAACCTTGGTTCCCTCTTGGCCTTGGATAATTTGGCGGAACCTCCTCCCTGATTTTCTAGAAAGTGTACTTTTTCATTGTACAAGGCTTCAACATGCTCATCATCGGGGTTCACCCCACTAACTTCAACTGCATTCATAGCTTTAGAACCACTTCCCATGACATGTTTTGACAATAGATCCATTTGGGTCATCATCTTGTCCATGTTTTCACCCCGCTCTTGGTCTTTTTCTATTTGTTTCTTTGTCATCCTGAAGTTCAAATGAGATACTTGATCTTTACTCATGTACCAAGCATGATTAATTTTGGTCATCCCATCAAGGACATTAGATACGATTTCGAATGGATGTTGCATGATTCCTCCTTGAACGAGTTGGTCAGCCACCCCATTGTTGACTGAATCTAGACCCCGGTAGAAATGTTGTAAAAGGACGTTGTTCGGGAGTCCATGAGTTTGACATTGGAGCAACAACTTCTGGAACCGTAACCAAGTCTCATGAATTGGTTCACCATCCAATGTTTGAAACCCTGAATATTATCTCCCAATGTCATCATCCTCGAAGGAGGGAAAAATCTTATATAGAATGCCTCAGTAAGATCGTCCCAAACGGTAATCGAGTCTATTGGTAGGTAAGTTAACCACTTAGTTACCTCCCCCATCAGAGAAAAAGGGAACAATCGAAGTCGAACTGACTCTTGGGAGATGTTCTTAAAAGAAAATGGACCACAAACGTCCACAAAATTCTAGATGTGGTCATGGGGATCCTCACGAGTTAGACCTCCAAACAAACCCTTCAGTTGCAACAGTTGTAACATCGTGCTAGTCACATGAAAACCCATTTTTCTCACGACCGGTGGTAACCAGATAGCACCCACACTACACAACTGAGCTTTATTGAGATCATTCAACTTGTCGATGTCATCATTGTGTCCAAGTTGGCTAGCGTTGCTTCGATTGACACTCGTCTCGTCACCTGTTCAAAGGCAATTAACAAAAAAAAAAGTAAATTAATTCAACTACAACACAATAAGATCACAACTAAACTTCTCTAAAATAATTCTAAATACCACTCCCTAGAAGCGATGCCATTTTTTATAATGTTCAACTACACTTCATCCAATTCTAAGTGTAGGCGGTCGCAATCCAGTATAAACCTAACAAAGAGTTGGGGTTAATCCCATAGGGAGTGATATGTAATATAACTCAATTACTAAGTAAAAGAAGTGTTCTAGTTGTTTGTAGAGGTAAACATTATCGAAAGCAATTCAATTAAATTGTAGCGGTAGACAACAAGTGTCAAATTGGAGGGGTTAGAGTGACAATTACCAACTACAAAAATAGGGGAGTAATCAAGTAGAAAACGATTATCGGGGATGTGATTGATTAAATGCTAATTTTTCTATATGGGTGATTATAATTTACTAAAAGACGTTGAATCTTAGCGGGTAGGCTAGGCTTTATATGTGGTAGCCATCTCTCGATCAACTATTACGATTCAAGCGAGTTCTCTCAAACCTTGACAAGCATAATACTACGAACAGTCCAAAACCCCAATTAATCTACTCTCTCGAGCTAGATTGGTAAGATTGAATTCATATTCACTTTCTCAAGTTGATTCAACAACAACCCAATCACTACAATTATCAATTGATAGACTTAATTTTAAAACATCTTTCTCAAGCAAGCCTAGATTACTAAGTTAATATTGCATTTACAACTACAATTCATGAATTAAAACACAACTATCAATAAAACCCACTTCAAATCAATATTTAAATCAGTAAATAATATCACCCATAACCTAATTAGAAAATTTAATCACAGTAACACACCCCCAAGAATGGGGGTTTTAGCCACACATCAGAAAAGCAATAAAATGTTACCAACTATGTTCTCCATCAGCTGGGTAACAAATATCAAGTCTTTAGAATGCTTGGAATAAGATAAAAAAACAAAACCCAATCCAAAATTCTACTAAAAACTACTAAAATAGTGTTTGGATAAAAAAACCCAGAGTTAGAATGTGTAGGAACTTTCGGAATTGGAAGAACTCCTTTTCATCTTTTAAAAATTGCATTTATACTCTTCCAGATTTTCCATTTCAGGACAGAATGGGGAAATAAGTCGTGTGTCATCGAACAGGTCATCGACGCACCGAGTGTGCTTTGCCATCACAGTCTTGGCCTGCCCCTTTATCACTTCATCACTCGAACTTTAGGTGATCAGAATTGCCATCACCGATCCATTCAACACTTTGTTGAGGTGCACTTTTCATCGCCGAGTTGGCTTTCATCCAAGGGCTGGCCTTTTAGATCTTTTGCTGAGCTAAAGAATCACTCGACGGTTCGCCGAATGGTCTTGGTGATCCTCAGCCCTGCTTTTTCCGACTTTTTTGACTTTTCCACTCTTTTTTGCCCGGTAATTTCTTTGACTTGCTCTTTTGCCTTCATTGGAATTAGCATTTTAACATCATTTTAGAGCATAAATTAGGCATTGAGGACAATAAATTAGTAAAATTAAACCCCAAATGAGTCGAAATTCTCGACTCATCACATTCTCACATAATAAGAGTTCTTATAGTTGAAAGGTCTTCTCATCTAAAATGAACCAATAAGTAAGAAGATATGTTAATGTTGAGGCAAAAAGCAATTACCCATGCTCTCTAATTGAAATGACAAGAGGTGATTACCCATGTCACATGATGTTAGGACAAGAGGTGATTACCCATGTTCCTTTAAAAGCTAAGATAAATACGAATAAGAACTATTCCGTCGAAGCTAAGCTTAAAACTGAGTGGAGAAGTGGCGATTACCCGTGTCCCATAAACTATGTGCCAAGATAGGATTGTCTATATAGACATTAGCTAGTGGATTCATATAAGCTAGAAGTTCATGGTCCTTACCATGGCAAGTAGGACAACTCTTTTCAATGTGGGAGACACCAGGTTCTATGATGATAGCTCTCATGGTCTTATATGTCGGTTAAAGCTACTTCCCACAAGCAAGTTATGATGACCTAAACTTACTTCAAGTAAGTATCTCATACATGTTTAAGATGATGACTGTGTGCATTGACCATGTTTTATGATTCATGTTTTCTAACTCTGTTTAGCTTAGTCATTGCATTTTATGAAGATATCTTTATTTAAGTATATTTTAAAATGTTTTATGCATGGCTATCATACTTGGTACATATTTTGTACTAACGCATACTCTTTCCTACATTTCCCCAAATGTAGGGTCCGGCAGTCAGGTTCCCAGTTTCGTGGCTAGAGTTTGTTAATGAGATTCCAAGATTTGGTGAGTCCTCATGCTTTGAGGCCCGGATCTTTATTGTCTTTAGTTCTTCCTTATTTTTAGTTTTGGACATGACGTACGGTCTAGGCCCAGATTCATTCTTATGTACTAGATGTTGAGACGATGTTAGAATTTTTGTTTTGCTTTATAAAACTTTGATACATTGAAGTTGTCTTTTAAATCTCTTTGTCTATTTCTTATGTTATGAATGCTAAGTGGTTTGTATGGGGCCACTCGGGGTCCTATACACCATGTTACGCCTAGGATCTACCTTAGGTCGTGACAAACTTGGTAATCAAAGCACAAGGTTTAGAAAGGTCCTAGGAAGTCTCATAAGCCACGTCGAGTAGAGTCTTGTTCATGAGTGAGAAGCATGCCACACTTATGAATGAGAGGCTACAAGATGATTAGGAAACTCCACTTCTTTTATTACTCTAAAGTCGTGTGATAAAGTTTAACTCTATAAGGTCTTTCTCATAATCCTCATCTGATGCTCTACAGGAGATGGCTACTCGAAGAGCTTATGCTAAAGGGAATGTGGGGAGAATGCGGAACAAGAAACTCCTCTTCAAGCTCCTCAAGTACCGGTCGACCCTTTGGCCGAGCATGTGACTAATGTAGAGTTTAGGGCTGTTATTCAAGTGTTGGCCCAAGAAGTGACGGCCCAAGCCAATAGGGAGGTTGTGGTTCCCCTGAAGCCGAATATGGGTACGGTGGCATCTAGAGTGAGGGACTTTACTAGAATTAATCCCCCGGAGTTTCATGGTTCTAAGGTTGAGAAAGATCCTCAAGAGTTCATTGATGAGGTTTACGAGGTGTTGATGATTATGAGAGTGACCCCGGTGGAAAAAGTGAAGTTAGCCACTTATCAACTAAAGGGTGTTTCTCAAATTTGGTTCAACCAATGGAAAGAAGAGAGTTCGTAAAATTTGGGTCCTCTCGATTGGGAAAAGTTTAAGGTTGATTTCCTAGATAGGTTCTTTCCCCTTGAGAACTGGGAGCCAAAGGTTCTTGAATTTATCAACCTTTGTCAAGGAAGTATGAGTGTGAAGGAATATTCTTTGAAGTTTACACAATTGCCTCGATATGCTCCTACAATGATTACCGACATTAGGGCAAACATGAGCAAGTTCATTTCGGGGGTGTCCAAAATGGTGGTTAAGGAATGTCGTATCAGCATGCTTGTTAATGATATGGATAGTTCTCGTCGCATGGTTCATGCTCAACAAATTGAAGAGGATAAACTTAACGAAATGTTTGGGGAGTCAAAGAGGGATAAAACCAGTTACGGTAATTTCTCACATGCAAGGTCCGATGGACATGGTTGTTCTAAGTTTCGTCAAAGGTTTTCCAACCAAGGTTCCTCCAATGCTCCTTCTAAGTTCAACAAAGATAGGGTGTCTAACCGCAAGCCTCAAGGAGGAAATAGTAGTGGGTCTTTATTGCCTATTTGTGCTAAGCTTGGAAGGAAGCACGAGGGCAAGTGCCTAGTGGGTGCCAATGTTTGTTTTGGGTGTGGTAAGATGGACCACAAGATAAGAGATTGTCCTTCAGTTGCTAAGAATGAAGGAGATAATCGTCGAAGGGCTCAACCTAATCCTTTATCCGATCCAAGTGGTTCGAGTTCAAATGATCCTAAGAAAAATAGATTTTATGCACTTCAAACTCGTCATGAGAAAGAGGGTTCTCCCGATGTGATTACCGGTATGTTGAAAGTCTTTCAACTTGATGTTTATGCTTTACTTGATTCCAGTGCTACCTTTTCTTTTGTGATGCCATATGTGGCTATGAGGTTTGATGTTCTTTCGGATGTGTTGTTAGATCCCTTTTCTGTCTCTAACCCTATTGGTTAATCTATTGTGGCTAAGAAGGTTTATAGAAAGTGTATTGTTTCCTTGTCACATAGAGTTAATCTTGTTGATTTGGTAAGGCTTGATATGTTAGACTTTGATGGTATCCTTGGTATGGATTGGTTGCACTCGTGTTATGCTTCTATTGATTGTAGAACTCATGTATTCAAAGTTTCAGTTCCCAAATAAGTTTGTCCTAAAGTGGAAAGGGGGGATTATATGCCTAAGAGTGAGTTTGTCTTTTGTCTTAAAGCTAGAAAGATGATTGCTAAGGTTTGCATTTACCATCTAGTTAGGGTGAGGGATGTAGATTCTGAAACCCCTACTCTTGAGTCGGTCCTCGTGGTTAATGAGTTTCTGAAAGTGCTTCCAGATGATTTACCCTGTATTTCTTTCCAAAAGGGAAATAGACTTTGGTATTGACCTTCTCCCAGATACGTAACCTATCTATATTCCTCCTTATCAAATGGCTCCGACAGAACTAAAGGAGTTGAAAGAACAATTGAAAGATTTGTTGGATAAGGGCTTCATCCGATCGAGTATCTCTCCATAGGGTGCTCCATTTTTGTTTGTTAGAAAGAATGATGGTTCTATCCGTATGTGTATAGACTATTTGCAGTTGAATAAGGTGATCGTTAAGAATAAGTATCCTCTCCCAAGGATAGATGATTTGTTTGACCAACTTCAAGGAGCGAGTTACTTCTGCAAGATTGACCTTCAGTTGGGTTATCACCAATTGAGGGTGAAAGCAGGTGACATTCCGAAGACGGCTTTCTAAACTCAATATGGTCATTTTGAGTTTTTTGTGATGTCTTTTAGTTTGACTAATGCTCCGACGGCATTTATAGACTTGATGAATAGGGTGTTTAGACAATACATTGACACGTCCGTGATTGTGTTCATTAATTATATATTGATCTATTCAAGGAGTGAAGATGATAACATCAACCATTTGAGGATTGTGTTATAAGTTCTCAATAACAACCAACTTTTCGCTAAGTTTAGCAAATGTGAATTTTGGCTAACGTCCGTAGCTCTTCTTGGTCACATTGTTTCGAGTAAGGGTATTGAGGTAGATCCTAAGAAGATGGATGTGGTTAAGAGTTGGCCTAGACCTCTATCCCCTTCGGACATTAGAAGTTTCTTGGGTTTGGCTGGTTACTATAGAAGGTTTGTTGAGGGGTTTTCGTCAATTGCCTCTCCATTGACAACATTGACTCAAAAAAAGGCTAAGTTCCTATGGTCCGAAGCATATTAAAAGAGTTTTCAGGAATTGAAAGATAGACTTATTTCCGCTCTAGTGTTGACTTTACCAAAAGGGACTGATGATTTTTTTATTGTGATGCCTCGAGAATTGGGATAGGATGTGTGCTTATGCAAAATGGCAAAGTTATTGCATATGCTTCACGTCAACTTAAGATTCATGAGAAGAATTATCCTACCCTTGACCTTGAACTAGTTGTGGTTGTTTTTTCCTTAAAGATTTGGAGGCATTATTCGTATGGTGTCCATGTAGATGTTATTACAGACCACAAGAGTTTGAAATATGTGTTTAATTAGAAGGATCTAAATCTTCGCCAAAGAAGGTGACTTGAGTTATTGAAAGATTATGATATGAGTGTTCTCTATCACCCCGGTAAGGTCAGTGTGGTGGAAAATCTTAGTCGGTTATCTATGGGTAGTGTTTCTCCCATCAAAGATGATAAAAAGGAGTTAGTCAGAGATGTTCATAGAATGGCCCGGTAGGGTGTTCAGTTAGTTGACTCTACCAAAGGTGGTGTTATGGTTCACAATAGGTCGGAATCATCTTTTGTGGAAGATGTAAAGGCCAAGCAAGGCGTTGATCCAACTTTTGTTGAATTGAAGGAGGCAATGCTTAAAAAGTCTGTAGAGGCTTTCTTCCAATGAGGAGATGGGGTACTTAGATATCAAGGTCATTTGTGTGTTCCCAATGTAGATGACTTGAGAGAGAAGATCTTGTCAGAAGTCCATAGTTCTCGATATTCCATTCACTCGGGAACAACCAAGATGTACTATGATTTGCGTGAGATCTATTGGTGGAATGGGATAAAGAATGATATTGCGGAATTTGTGGCTAAGTGTCCCAATTGTCAACAAGTGAAAGTTAAGCATCAGAAATCGGGAGGCTTATCCCAAGACATTAGCATTCCTACTTGGATGTGGGAAGATTTGAATATGGACTTTGTTTTTGGTTTGCCTCACACCCAGCGACAACATGACTCGATTTGGGTCATAGTAAGATGAAATAACAAAATAAGCTCATTTTATTCCCGTCATCATTTCTTATTCAGCGGAGGACTATGCTAGGTTGTACTTGAAAGAAATGGTAAAGTTGCATGGAGTGTCTATATCCACTATGTCCGATCGTGGTACTCAATTCACTTCTCAGTTTTGGAGATCTTTCCAAAAGGGTCTTGGTACTCGTGTTAAGCTTAGTACGAGCTTTCACCCACAAACCGATGGACAAGCATAGCATACTATCCAAACTTTGGAAGATATGTTGAGAGCTTGTGTGATTGATTTCAAGGGTAATTGGGGTGATCACTTGCCTTTGATAGAATTTGCATATAACAATAGTTATCACTCAAGTATCGGTATGGCTCCATTTGAGGCCTTGTATGGTAGAAGGTGTAGATCTCTTATAGGATAGTTTGAGGTGAGTTGCCCTAATAGGCCCCGAGTTGAAAACGGCTCAAAGTCAACAAAAGTCATATGCCGATGTTAGAAGAAAAGATCTTGAATTTGATGTTAATGATTGGGTCTATTTGAAAATTTCACCCATGAAGGGTGTGATGAGGTTTGGTAAGAAAGGGAAGCTTATTCCTATTCTTTGTTGTAAATTTAAAGGCCTAAATATTTATCACTCTAACCTTTCATTTCTCAATAGAGAATGAAAATTCATATCTATCCATATATAGTATAAGATTATATATTAAAAAGGTGATTTGACACCCCTCTTTGGCCAAAAATCCTATTTATCTTTTTTTCTCTTTTTTTTTTTGTGCAACTTTAACAATATTTGTTTTTATTATTACTATTTTAAAAAATGTGTCAATTACTACTTCCTTCATTAATTTCTATTATTTAATGTAAACTAAAGAGATAATGCATAAGTACCCCCTACACTATGACCGAAATCTCAGAGACACATAAACTTAACTAGGGTCCTAGTACTCTCCTAACTCATTTTTTTCGTATTTTTGTGCACCTTTTGTGCTGATGTGGCACCTTCAACCACCCAAGGGTGGTTATGTTTGTACACACTCACCCGCCACGTGTGTAAATATTTTTTTATATTTTTTTAATTAAAAATTATTTTTTTTAAAAAAATTAAAATATTTTTCTTGTTTTTTTTTTTAAAAATAATATATTTTTTGTACTTTTTTTTTTAAAAAAAATCTTTTAAAAAAATATTCTTGTTTTTTTTATCTTGTATTTAAGTTTAGTTAATACACATTTTTTTACCTTGTATCGAAACTTTTTTTTTTACTTACATTCATTGTTTTTTCTCTTTTATTTTTCTATTGATTTTCTTTTCTTTGTCTTTCGTTTTGATTTGATTTCAAATGTCTTGTAAGTTAATTTTGAACGGATATCAAAATAAGTGAAGAAAATCAAATAAAACATAAAAAAATTTAAACATTAAAATTAAAGGACACTTTTAAATTATTTTTAAAAAAATACACATAATTTATTAAAAATAATTAAAAGTGAAAAGATAATAAATTAATTAAAAAAAA
>JAJOOH010002081.1:0-20019 GCA_029582605.1 Solanum gracilifrons | reverse complement strand
TGCTCCCTGTGGGATTCGACCCAACTCATTTAGTTGGGATAGATACTGATTTACGATCGTTGACGCTTAGAATTGGATGAAGTGTCTTTGATAGCGTTATTCAATCAATGCGCCAGAAGGTCTATGGCAGCTTGCCATGCGCCATAAGGTCTGGGGCGGTGCCCCAACAGTGCACCATAAATAGATCTCTGAACTTTAGAGGCTGGCGCCCCGCCCCAGCAATGCGCCATGGTTGCCTTCCCCCACCCCTTTTCCATCATTTGCTTCGTTTAAGTCATTTCTAAGTATACCTTTGCTCCCTGCTGATTCTAATCACTCTTAACTACTTCTAAACATATGAAATCTTTCATATCATGAATCATAACCTTGAATTCATAATTCAAATTCAAGGTAGAGATAAGAGTCATGTCTTGAGAGTTCTTTCGAGTCTTTTGAGTAGTCTTTCGCAAACTTTTTTAAACTTGTTTTAAGTCTTGAGCACTTGAGTTTGAGAAAGATTAGAGTTGAGTTCATTTTCTTTAAATGATATATGGGAACTAAATATTTCCAAGAGTAAATGTTTTCACATTTAAGATGATAGGAAACACCGATTTCCAAAAGAGTTTTTGAGCAGTTTTGAGTACCATCTCTTTTAAGAGAAATATTTTTGAGTAATAATCTTAAACCACAGAAAGAGTTATGTTTTTACACATATGAGCTAGTTACATTTTAGGAGTAGTATTGAGCACCGATATGGGGACGAGTTCAGATAACTCAAAGTCTTCATAAATCGTGTAGCCAATGTGGGTAGAAAGGGTCATACTTTGACTAAAGTTATGCTTTTGAGTTCATACTAATTATAAGTAAGTCTTTCCCTAAGAGTTAGGCCAGACCAAGGGTTCGCTTGGGGCCAGCAATGGTTCTCGAGTTCCAGTCGCGCCCAGGGTGTAGGCTTTGGGCGTGACACACACCCTCCTCCCTCACGCCAAATCTGGTGTAAAACTAGTGAGCTCCAAAAACCACGGCCAAAACTAGTGAGGTCTAAAAGCTACAAGGCCGCCAGCCAACAATGACCCGCCTCAATCACTCCCTTTCCTCCACCAGAAACCACCAAAACCTCATCATTTTTTCTCTTTTTTCTAGCGAAAAAGTCACCGGAAACAACCCCAAGACCTCAGACCATCACCGAAATCAGACCCAACGAGAACCCACATCTCAAGCAAGCTTCGAGCTCGCAAATCAACAAAATCAGACCCTACCTACGCCAACACCACTTCTGAAAAACAAGTAATCTATATTTTAGTTTTTAACTATTATAACTATTTTGTTTCGTGATTTTTCAGATATGGCCGGAGGGGTTCAAACTCTGGCCAATGTTATTTTCATTTTTCTTTGATAAAGTTTGTCTTCTCCGATTGACTGTGCTGATATTTTATATCCTGTTATTTCGCTTTGATAGTTTATTCACAATGTATTGATTTGCTGTTTGTTTGGACTTTAACAGTTGTTATACTTTGAATTTTTTATTTAAATTAAAATGTTTAGCGGCTAAGAAAACTTTTCAACTATGATATCATTCTTAATTTATTGATGTGTCATTATGATAATTGCTATTGATTACATTTCATATTGTTTCATGTAGCTCTTTTAATTTGTCAGGTCACATTTCTTATAGTTTATAGTTTCTATTATTAATGTCCACTGTTTTTACTTATTGGTCTACTAAAGTTTTAATTCTCAAATAAGTTCTTGGTTGATTCCCTCGTTATGTATTTGACTGTTTCTTATCATGTGTTGGTTGACTCTATCTTTAAATATTTCCTTAAAATAGTTTTGCTATTTTTTTTGTTGCTGTCATAATTATCCTTAAATACAATTAAAATTGGCCAATTAGAAAATCTCTCTGTCGGTTTTGGAGGTCTCCCAATGTTAAAAGACGAAAATTTAGTTTATGTTTATATTTTGTCTGTTAAAATTGGTAAATGAAGAAATTACTGTCAATTTCCAAGGCCTCCAATGTTAATAAGATGGGTTTTTATTTTTAAGCTATCATTTGAGTTATTCATTTTTATTAATATTTATTTATTACTAACACTTTTACTAAGTATCTTTACAGGTACCGGGAGTTGCTTTCCAAGGAAGCTATTCAAAAAAAGTTCGAACAATGTTTTTATTCATTGTTGTGTATATTATTAACCTTAGACAAATTTAGGCCGCTTCTTATAATATTGTCTTAGTTTATTATTTGTTTATATTTCATGTTTATTATATTGTAAATTATATTTTGTCTCCTCAATTTGGAAAAATGAATTCAGTCGGGATCCACCATTGTGGATTTCGAAGGATGCCTAACACCTTCCCTTCGGAATAACTTGAACCCCTTACCTAGAATCTATTGGTTTCATACACATTTTTTAAAAATTAATTAATTAATTGGTTTCCTAGTTTTCCTAAAATTAGGTGGCGACTCCCTTTAAATTGTTTCATTCATTTTCCACTTTTAAAATTCTTTTAACTCTTTTTAAGATTATTTTTTGTTGAGTCACCGCGATGTTGCGCCCTCTAATGAGATGTCAAACAGAATGGTGAATGACGACTCTGTTGGGGACTTAGAAGTTTTAACTATTATGAGTTCATTTTTTCAAAATGAGAATACTATTCTTTTATTATGTTATTCATTATATCTTGTATATTTTGTTGATTATTTACATATTGTACTAATTATTTATTCATTACTTGTTGTACATTATTATTGCATCATGACATAATTTCCACCATTTGGCATTTTTTATTTTACTTAAAGGACGATTATGCGAGCCACAATCATTTGTTATCCAAATTATTTATTGGGGTACCCTGGCGAATGTAGTTGGCCACTGGATGTAACCGCTCGCTATCTTCCCCACCCCGAGTAGTCCACCTGGTCACCAGTCCACTCACAAGTAAAACCCACTCTTAGTCATATACTAGTAGAGCATTTATAGTTTTAACTCTATATCAATTAAAGTCACAATCTGTTGGAACTACGTTTGACCTGATTCCTGCTTCAATGGGATACGTAGGTGCCACAACTGCTCGATCATATTCCCCGTAAGCTTTCCATATTTCTACAACGAAAACTGGGGAAAAATGTTTTGTGGAGGTCTCCAAAATTTTTACAAAGGAGATAATTGTGACATGATTGAATATCAGAGGTTGTTAAAGCTGAAACAGGGGTAAAAATTTCGAGGAATGCCCTCAAAAATTTCACCAAGGTTGTACTCTAACACCAGATTTATGGGAGCATCGCTCCAAGTTGGTTTGTACTTTTGCATTAATTTTTTGTATGTGATGTTATATTCATTGTGTATATCTTTGATTTTATTTATAAATCTTACATTCCATTAAAAAGAATGGTTTTAGTTGAGATTTTTATGTTTAGCTTATCCACCCTTCAATGTGACGCGTGAATTTTTTATTTCAATTACTCCCTTTCAAAAATTAAAATAATTTTTTTTTGGCATTTTTAAAGTTGGTTTGTCTGCCCTTCAGTGTGCCCTTTCCTCTGCCACGGACTTCCACGAAATGAAAACGGGCGGCATCTATGCTCCACTTTTATTGTCCTGGTTTATATCCCAGAGTACTCCTATGGCCAATCTGTCACCCAATCTACTTAAACAACCTAAAGGCTTGGCCCTGTCCCGTTTGGAGAATGATCCCTTATGGCACGACTTAGTCAGTTATTCTCGCAGTTCAGATAAGATTCGGACCGGGTTGAAAACTTCTATAGCTAAAAGAGCTAATTCAAGTCTACTTATTGCATTAGTCACGTCTATTTTGAATTCTTATTTAACTCGTTCGATGTGAAGTCCTTCCACACCTATATGAAGCATCTCCTCTCGAGATTGGTTCTTTCAAAGTTTCCGAATTCGCTTTAGGGATTAAGCAAGTGACTCATTGGTTTTTTGTTACTTTTTCTTTAAATAATTAATTTTTTTTGTTGAATTTGGGTTGCCCGCCCTTCAATGTGGCTCATTGATTTTTCAAAACATCTGTAACATGTCATAGCTGAACGAACTACACAAACTTGATTCTCATCAATGAGATACGTAGGCAGCCCTTCTAGGGTTCGGTATTCCTTATTTTTTTATTCTTTTGAAATGTTTATATTTTGAAATCATTTTTTGACTTGGTTGATCCCAACACAGTTCAAGTGTGCATATGGCTTGTTAGACCATAGATTCTTTTGGTACCTCTCTTTCATACATTTTTTACACTTGAAAATATTCTCTTGCATGCATTCATGATGAGAACAAAACCAAATTCATTGTTTCATGTGAATTGTGTGGTGAGGTTTTGATTAAATTCAATTGTGTAGCTTTGTTGATCTAGAACTTGGCCTAAATGTTTGTTTAGGCAAAATTCGGAGTGATGTTTGATTTAATAAATGATTGTAGGATTATTTGACCCGTTTGTTCCTTTCAAAGCCCAAAATGACATTAAGTCTTAGTATGTCCCACTTTAAGCCTTGAGCCTTTCTTTGGATAACCACATTTTTAGCCTATACCCTTTTTGAGTTCTTATACACACTATCTCTCTTTTGACCTAACTTTCTTGAGCGCACTGAAGACGTGCAAGTTACAAAAAAGATTCAAAGTTTAAATTTTTCAAAGATAAAGGTTACAAGGTCCCTGAAAGTTAGGAATGCAAAAACGACTTCAAAAGAAAGAAGAAAGAGTTGAAAATTCCCCACAAGTTCAAACAAGCCAAATTGCAACAAAAGAAGAAGATTACTCCAAACAAAAAGGAGAAAGTTCAATAGATGATGAGGTGGGGAAAAACTCAGACAAGCAAAGCTTCAAAGAAGTCAAAAAGTTCAAAGAGAAGGGACAATAAAGAGAATCAAACACTAAAAGTGTAACAAATGTTGAAAGCACAAATTTAGTGCAATGCTCAAGAAAGGATTAAGTCACTTTTATGTCTAATGACTATCCTACCCGTCCCTAAGCCTACATTAAGAGCCATTAAAAATCCTTACATGATTTCGTTTCAAATGTTCTCACATTAGTGTAGATTTACATGAAGGCCAGCCTATGGTATCACAATTGCATGCGTTGAATATTTTTCTGAGTGTGAGTGATTTTTTTAAAACATCCCCAAATCAAAACACTTTAAATGTGTGTAAATTGGGACTTTCTTTGTGGTAAGGGAACTTGGAACGTAATGCTAGGTTTAGTTCAAAAACCTTTGTTTGTAGCAAGATGAGCAAATCTTGTCATTACTTAAGTACTTTTGGGGTACCACTTGAATCCATAGGAATTACTTTGAAGTCAATATTTGTTAAATGAGAAAGAATTGTGAGAAATTTTTGTACAATACTAATTGTTGGTGCTAACAAAGCTAAAATATGTTTCATTGTTTAAAAATAAAAATAGGTTGATACCCACTTTTCATACTTGTCCGAATCAACTTTGTGGACCGTTTCATTGTTGATAGTTGTCCAAACCAACTTTGTGTACTGTTTCATTGTTGATACTTGTCCAAACCAACTTGGTGGACCATTTCTGTAACATTCAAAATACTAGTAGGCTAAACTAGAGCCTTATGTGAGGGTTCTAGGGCTTGGCGTTAGGGTTAGAGTCGTAGATATGTCTTCCAGTACTTAGAATGAAAGGTTTAGGTTTAAAAAGTCAAGGTACAACTCCCCAAGGACCAACCAAGGGTCCTTAAGGAGGAGCCTAGTGAACTGCCCAAGAGAGGCTGCCTAAGGCAGTGGACCCATGGAGGGATTCACGCCCCGTAGAGGGCCCCACACCTCGTGGGTCAATGTCCCAATAACATTGCCTTAGACCACCACCCACAGATGACCAACACGCCCCGTGGGTCCACCCTCAGCCCGTGGACGTGGTTTCGTGGGTGAGGCAGTGAATGTGAGTTAGGCGGTTAAGGAAAGTTTCTAGAATCAATTAGGGGTTAAGTGGTGTCATTTTATTAGTAATTAGACCACCTATATAAAAGCTATAAGTGATTCTAAATCATTATTTCAATTCACCCAAAAGAGACCCAATTCCCTCCAAGAAATTCTTTCTCTAGAAAACTCAAGAAAAAGAAGAAGAAAGAGACGAGGGTCAAGCTAGGTCAAATTCCTCCATTTGTTTCAAGATTTCTAGGATTTGCAATCAAGGTATGATTTATTATTCATTCATGGAGTCCTTCCATCCATGAAGCCCCATGATTACCCCATGATTACCTCCAATTGTGAAGATGAATCCCCAATTCTAGTTAGGGTTCCTTCCTATATTGTGGGTATTGTTGTGTGTTGATCCAATTGAGTGGATAATTGTTGTTTATGACTGTTTATGATGTAATTACATGTATTAGTATGATTATACATGTATTCTTGATTAATTTACGATTATACGGTGAAATTGATATAGTTTGGTTTTATGCCAGGAAAGAGGAAATTGAGGGCTTAGATGTGACCTTTTAAGATTGATGAATTTCTTTATAAATTGTTTGAGACTAGAGCACCTAAATATGAATTCCTTTAAAGTAAGGCTTGTTGATATGAATTGATGGAGATTAAGGCTTATAGACATAAATAGAATAAAGTAAAAGTATACATGGGAATCTATGACCTGTATTGATTGAAATTGAGGCTATATGACGGATCATGAATTAGTAGTGTTGAGATTGAAGTTACAATATGATATATGGCTATAATTGATTAAGAATGAAGCATGTGGTTAGATTATCTTGAGAATTAGGCATATATGATGACCATGTCATGAGGTGTTGCTTGAGAGTAAAGCTTGTAGTATGAAGGTGAATTCTAGGGCTTTGAAGGTAAAAGCTAATATGAATGAACTAGGAATGTAAGACTTTAAGAGTGAAGCTATTACGTATGTTGAATTGTATATGGTATTATTGTGGAAAGACTTCCAACATGACCTATATTATGAGTATATAAGATCGTGAATGTAGTAATTGAACTAATTGAATCATGTTATCATCCATGTCTAATGTAGTAATTCTATATGTGTTGATTGAATATGATCTATTACCCTTGAAGGATAAATTATGTGAATTATGCAAGATTATGAGGTTTACTTATATGCTTTAAGAACACTTTAAGAATAAGGTTATTATGATTATGATCTAGTTGCTTTGTTGTTGGATGATTATCCTCATGTTCATACTTATGTATGAATATGATATGATGTGAAATTTTCTCACAAATATGATGATTCTAAGGGTGAAAGGCTGTTCTCACCTATTGATTCTATGAGCTATCTTATAAATTATGTTGGATTGAGTGTCAAAGCATTCTTCGATGAATATGAACTTAAGTCAAGACTTAATATGTACCCCGTGGGAATTATGCTTAGCACCGAGTGGATATTGAATATGAGATCGAAGCTCCCCCACTAGAAAGAGCGGGTTTCTAGAAAGTATCTCTTGAGATGGAAGCTCTCCCGCTAGAAATGACGGGTTTCTAGTAGCGATCTCCTTATCCCATAAACTACGTTCCCCCGTAGGTTATTTAGCTATTGGATCCACCTAAAGCTAATATGATTATGGTCTTACCTTAGGCAAGTAGGACAACCCTTTTAGGTGTGGGTAACACTGGATTCCATGCTAAGCTCACATGGTCTATGTCGGTTAAGAATTTTTCCCACTATGACAAGAATATGAATTATGAACTATGATTACTCAAGAAGTTATACTTAGTGTGGTTAGGATTATGTGATCTTATTCATGCATTGCAAAAGTATGCTTTAATGGTACTTATGGTATGTCTCTCCTATGATATGATGATCTAAGTAATGAATATGTCTATGACTTATGCTTATGATGTATGCTTAACTTGGATTGTTGCTATAAGTTGCTTTCCTTGATATGTTTGACTCAAGGTGAATGTTCTCTTCGCTATGAGAAATAAGCTAAGGATGAGATTAACAAATGGTAAATATGAATGATGACCTAAAGTGACTTTCTTAACATGGGTAGGATAATGGGGTCTTATCCATGTATTACACAAGCTTGCCTTGAGGTGGCTTATTAAGTGTTTCTTTGACATTATGTTGCTCTAATTGTATTAACTATGCCTATAACTATGATGTTACCTAATATGCTCACAAGTTATGATTATTGTCTATTTTTCTATAGCCTATGTCTTATGGTGATGTCCCTTATCATATATGACTTATGTTGACTAATGCCTCTTATATGCTTATGTTGATATTTTATGCTAGTAATCATATTTAGTACATTATTGTACTAACACATACTTTTACCTACATGCTTAGCAAATGTAGGGTTCAGCGATATTGGCTTCCATCCTCGTGGCTAGGTTCATAGTAGATCAAGAAAAGAAGATTTGGTGAGTCCTCATAGCATCGTGGACTTGATCACCCTTTCCTTTTTATGTCTTTCTTTCATGTTAGAACTTGTGTATGGGATGTGTCCCCAACTCATTTCAAGTAATAAATAGTTTGAGACAAGTGTAATAAAACTTCCACTTTGCTATTATAAAGACTTCGATTGTATGAAAAATATTTTAAAATTCCACACTTTTCTATTATCTTATGTTATGATATGCTAAGGACTTGTATGAGACCCCTTTGGGGTCAAGTACGCCATGTTACATCTAGGGTGTACCCCTAGGTCGTGAAAAACTTGGTATTAGAGCACAAGGTTTGGAATGATTCTAGAATGTCTCAAACCCAGTCTAGTAGAGTCTTGTTCATAAATGTGTAGCGCGCCACATTTATGAATAGGAGGCTATTGGATGTTTAGGAAACTTCACTTCTTCATTCTCTAAGTCGTGCCATAGAGTTTAACTCTATTAGGTCTTTCTCCTAATCCATGCCCGTTGGTTTTCATGATATGGCTACTACAAGGGATAACATTAGAAGGAATGAGGAAGACAATGTGGATCAAGGAGCTCCTCCTCAAGCTCCAATTGACCTTTTTTTGAAGAGAAAGTGACTAATGAGAAGTTTAGGGTTGGTTCTCAACTGTTGAATCATGCGGGGATAGTAACTCTGGAATTTTATGGGTCAAGGAGGAAGGAAAATCCTCAAGAGTTTATAGATGAGGTCTCTAAGGTGTTAGAGTTTATGGGAGTGATTCCTGTAGAGAAGGCGGAGTTGGGTTCTTACCAAATCAAAGGGGTTGCTCAGGTTTGATTTAATTAGTGGAAAGAGGCTAGACCGGTAGGAATAGGTCCCATTGATTGGAAGGGTTCAAGAGTGCCTTTCTAGATAGGTTCTTCCCTTTAGAGATGAGAGAAGCTTTAGTGCTTGAGTTCATTCAGCTTAAACAATGTGATATGAGTGCTAAGGAATATGCATGGAGGTTCAACCAATTGTCTAGGTATGCTCCAATTCTAGTGTCCGATCCTAGGTCGGGAATGAGTATGTTTGTGTCAGGTTTGTTCGATTTAGTAGTGAAAGAATGTCGTATGGCCATGATTGATCATGATATGAATATTTCCCGCCTCATGATTTATGCTCGTCAAATTGAGGAAGAGAAACTTGAAGAAAGGTTTAGGGAGAAAAAAAGGTTTATGATTGATGATGATAATTCTTCTCTTGAAAGGTTCTCCGGACAAGGTCCTTCTAGGTTTCCCCTAAGATTTATTGAAGAGAGGGTGCCTAACCTTAAGTCTCGATGAGGGAGAAATAGTAAATCCTTGTTGCCAAAACCTACTTGTGCTAGGTGTGGAAAGAGATATGAGGGTAGATGTTTAGCCAGTATGGAGGGTTGTTATGGTTGTGGTTAGAGCGGCCACAAGAGGAGAGATTGTCCAAGAATGATGGCCAAGGGAAGGGAGAAGAAGCAAATTAGGTCCTATGCTCTCCAAGCTAGAGGTGAACTAGAGTGTCCTCCAAATGTTACTCCCGGTATGTGTTTTATGCTTATTTAGATTTCAGTGTTGCTTGTCTTTTGTGACTTGATATACTTTGGTGTTGTCTTTAGTATGAATGGGCGGCATTGTTGTCTTATGTTATTGATGGTAGAACCCTAGTTGACCATTTTGAGTTTTGGGTAAGTTGAAAGATTTGATGAAGAGGGTGTTTAGAAGATACCTTGGGATGTTCAATGAGTAGCCTTGTCTAAAGAGTAGTAATGTAATGCACCTTGGTTTAGAATGCTTTTGTGTAAGGGATATGAAAGTTCAGTGATGACTTGTTCCGACCTTAGAATTAAAAGTAATGGTACTTAGGAAGTCCATATAGGCTTACTTCCAAGGGGGAGATGGTATGCCTATTGTTGACATTCTTTGAGAGGGCGCAACGTTGCGGTGACTCACCAAAAAATTGTGATTAAATTCTATAAGAGAATTAAAAGAATTTTAAAAAAGGGGTAAAAGAATTTAAAGGGGTAAAAGGGAGTCGTCACCTAATTTTTAGGAAAACTAGGAAACCAATTAATTGATTAACTTACAAAAATGTCTACGAAACCAATTAATTCTAGGTAAGGTGTTCAAGTTATTTCGAAGGGAAGGTGTTAGGCCCCCTTCGAAATCCACAATCGTGGTTCCCGACTGAGTTCATTTTTTCGAGGAGGAGACAAAAATCGAAATCCACAATCGTGGTTCCCGATTGAGTTCAGTTTTTCGAGGAGGAGACAAAAATAATATACAAGTATAATAACACATGTGATATACACAAGTAATAAAATAAAATAAACAATATAAGAAACGGCGTAAGGTGTGCCTAACATCAATATATACAAAATAATGAATAAAAAGTATAATTCGAACTTCATTCGAACAATTTCAATGGGAAGCACATCTGGGTACCTGTAAAGACACTTAATAAAAGTGTTAGTAATGATTAAATATGAATAAAAATGAATAAATCAAATAATAACTTAAAAACTAAAAACCCATCTTATTAACATGGGAGGCCTTGAAAATCGACGATAATTTCTTCATCGGCCAATTTTAACATATAAAGAATATAAACATAAACTAAATTTCCGTCTTTTAACATTGGGGAGGCCTCGAAAACCGACGGAAAGGTATTTTCATTGGCAAATTTTAATATATAAAATATTATATTTTCCAAACAAGAATTTAACAAGAGAGGTAATAAACAAACATAAAAAAATAGTAACCAAGACAACCAAGATGGAGCAGTCATATTAAAGCATAAAAGTAAACAACCGTGAATAAAAGAATGGCCAGAGAGCATTATTAATTATCAACGTACCATTCTAGCTAACCAATATTTATATGTATATAAAAATCCATTTACCAAAATCAACTGCAACAATTAAAAAAAAATAAAAATAACTAAGGAAGAAGAAAATCATCTATTTGTAACCCCAAAATTAAAAATAATCAACAGGAATAAACAAATAAATATGTTAGTGAAAAATTACAAAATAACAGAATTACCGGATTACAATTGTAAACAAAATGAAGAAATTAAATCTCTTCACACTGAGGCGCGGATATCTCGCTCTCTTTAAGGAGATTCAAGCCCACTATAACAAATGTTTTTCACCGGTCCAGCAATAGTCCTCTTGACTTGTCCCCTTCAGGATACAACAACCTAATCACAAAATATAACTCAACAACACTGGACAAGAATTGAGTTCAAAGCTCCACAAAAAGAACATCTCCCTTCAACTAATAAGAACTCTCTTTTTTGACTAACTTTTTCACTCTAATTTTTTCTTAGTGTGTTGTGTATTCTAAACCAAATGAACGAGGGCAATTAATCCTCACTGACAAAGGAGGAAATGCACCATAAGAAAGAATTGTAACTTTCTAATACATGGATCTGCCCACTAACGGATATGTTGACCATGTCAATATGCACTTCTTTATTAATATTAATATGCAATACCAACAATCCCCACTCATATTAAATTAAATAAGAGAGTATATCAACTGAAGGAAGACTACTATGCACAATGAAGGTGTGCTCTGCATTGAACCTCCACTTAGTGAAATAATAATATTTACTCCAGAGTCGTAGTGGTCTCAGACTTGACTGCTTAAAGGAAATACAATATCACTGTCCACACTAATAATCAAGGTGTTGACATGAGCTTTAAAAGCCAGCACGTTATGGCCTTGTGCTATTCCAATTTCATGAGTGCCTTTGAGAATTAGCCCAATTCTCATAGGAAGCGACCTACTTCCACACTCACATAGGTGAAATTTGTTGAGAGTGGTTCTGTAAGTTTAACACTCCATCCATACAGGCTACAAATATTCATTAAGAGTATTATCAACTCAACCTTTACAAAGTACTACAGTAAACAATGCACTTACATCATAGGGAGGGTATAAATAAATAGTGCATTTTTTCACAACAAGTCATCATATGATTAGTTTTTCCCTTTGAACCTGGTTATAGGATCTCTAGTCCCTGGGTTGGGTTTCCTCATATATGACTCAAGGATTTATAGGCTTCAACCCCAGATGTGCTCCAAACCTTTTCTCTTATTAAGGCCTAGTAAGAGGATCTGTAAGATTATCACAAGATTTGACATAATCAACATTAATGGTACCATTTGTCAAATACGATCTTACATTACTGTGTTTCCTCCTTATAGGTCAGGATTTACCGTTGTAATAATGATTTTGAACTCTACCAATCACAGCGGTGCTATCACAATGAATTAAAACAGGAGGACTTAGTTTTTCAAAATAAGGAATTTGAAATAATAAATCTCTTAACCAATTCGCTTCCTCACTAGCTGAAGCTAAAACAATTAGTTCAGTCTCCATGGTAGAGTTAGCAATTATAGTTTTCTTTTTTGATTTCCAACAAATAGCACCACCACCCAAAGTAAAAACATAATCAGTGGTAAAACACACATCACCTGATAAAGCATTCCAATCTGCATCACAAAAGCATTCAAGTACAACATGATATTTTTTATAGAACAAACCACAATTTTTTGTTCCAATTAAATATCTCATAACTCTTGTTATAGCATGCCAATGTTCATTACCAGGCTTGCTTGTAAACCTTCCAAGTACTCCTACTGCATATGCAATATCAGGCCGAGTGTAATCAGTCACATATCTCAAACTTCCGATTATGCTAGCATATTCCTTTTGACTTATTACATCATTTTCACTTTCAACAGGAAATAAGTGAACACTTGAATCAAAAGGAGTAGCAACATGCTTGCAACCTAGAAAGTTATATTTTTTCAAATTTTTTTCAACATAATGTAACTGGTTAAGGAAAATTCCCTCACATGCTCTTGTTATTTTTATTCCAATAATAAAATTTGCCTCACCAAGATCTTTCATATCAAAATGGCTTCTAAGAATATTTTTAGCTTCATCAATAACATTCATGTTAGAGCGAAAGATCAATAAATCAACATATAGGCAAAAGATCATATGTGAATTATTCCAAGACTTATAATATATGCACTTATCACACTCATTTGTTTTAAAACCATTTTCAATCATGCAGGAATCAAATTTTTTATGCCATTGCTTTGGTGCCTATTTCAAGCCATATAGGAATTTAGTAAGTTTACACACTTTACTTTCTTAGCCTGCTTCAACAAAAGAGTCGGGTTGATCCATATAAATTTCCTCATTTAGGTCTCCATTTAAAAAAAAGTAGTTTTTACATCCATTTGATGATTTTGTAAATAAAAAATTGCAGCCATAGCAATTAAAAGTCTTACGGATGTAATTCTTGTTAGCGGTGAAAAAGTATCAAAAACTTCTAGGCCTTCTAGTTGTTTAAAACCTTTTGCAGCTAGCCTAGTCTTGTATTTGTCAATAGATCCATCCAGTTTCAACTTTTTTCTTAAGACCCATTTGCAACCAATAGTTTTACAATCCGGTGGTAAATCAACTAACTTCCAAGTTTTTTTAGAAATCAGTGATTCCATTTCATCATTTACAACCTCTTTCCAAAAAAATAGAATCATGTGAAGACAATGCTTCTTTCAAAGTGAGTGGTTATCTCCAACATTAAACACGTAAAAATCAGGACCAAAATCTTTTTCTACTCTAGCTCTTTTACTTCTTCTTAACTCAAAATCACCAATTTCTTTATTTTTCAAAGTTGAAGTAGAAGAACTAGGTAGTGATAAAATATTTTGTTCAATTCTTGGACCCCCACTATTTTTAGAATCAAATGAAAATTTATTTTCATGAAAAATAGTATCACCGGATTCTATTATAATATTATCTTCAAGATTAAAAAATCTATAGGCCGTATTATTTGAAGCATAGCCAAGAAAAGCACAAGTAGTAACATTCTTACCAAGTTTTGTAATCTTGCGATCCATTAGCCTAACAAAGGCTAGACAACCCCAAACTCTTAGATATCCCAAATTTGGCTTGTAACCTTTCCACAATTCAAAAGGTGTCAATTTATACTTTTTATGAGGCACACGATTCAACAGATAACAAGCAGTCAAAATAGCTTCACCCCATAAATTTAAAGGTGCATGTGACTCAATAAGCATGACATTAGTCAATTCAACCAAAGTTCTATTTATCCTTTCCATTACACCATTAGATGAAGGAGAATAAGGAGGAGTAGTTTCATGAATTATTCCGAATGATCTAACAAAAGAATTAAACTCATTTGATTCATATTCACGGTTTCTATCACTTCTAATTCTTTTTATTTTTCTTCCAAACTGATTTTCAACCTCATGGAGATAAGTTCTGAAATTTTCAAAAGAATCACTTTTATTTTTCATCAAGTAAATATATGTAAACTTAGACAAATCACCAATGAAAGTGTTAAAATATCTATTACCTCCACGAGTTAAAATTCCACCAAGTTCACAAATATCATTATGAACTACTTCTAACAAATCAGTTTTTCTTTCAACTTGAAAATGAGGCCTTTTAGTGATTTCGACTTTACTACAAGCCTCACACTTTTTAAAATTCTTTTTAATCATTGGAATTAATCCTAAACTACTCATGATTCCAACATAACGATCATTAATATGACACAAACGAGCATGCCAAAAATTTGTAAGAAGGCATATAAACAGAAGTTGAAGCTTTATCCAATTCTACATTCAATTTGAACATCCCATCACAAGCATACCCCTTTCCCACAAAAATATCCTTCTTCACAATTACATATTGATCACATTCAATAATATGTTTAAAGCCTGCTTTATTAAGAAGAAAGCTAGACATCAAGTTTTTTCTCATTGAAGGAGTATAAAGTACATCTTTCAAAGTTAATACCCTTCTAGAAGTAAAACACAATTCAACATCTCCCGTTTCAAGCATTTGAGTTTTGTGAAAATCACCAAACATGATGGTTTTAGACACCTCAAAATGAGTATATTTTTTAAACCACTCTTTGTCATAACAGACATGACAGTTTGCACCAAAATCAGCCCACTATCCATCAACACTTTCAACCATGTTTATGTCGATAATCACCGCCACAAAAGGTTCTTCGATAACATTTGCCTGAGGGTTAGGACCACGTTTCCAAAATCTGCAAAATCGAGCAATATGCCCACTCTTACCACAAACAAAGCATGGTCCCTTATCTTGAACTTGTTGATTTTGTGCTTGGCTATTTTCACCATTATATTTCTTGGGAGGTCTACCATTATTTTTCTTGAATTTTTTATTCTTAGGCTTCAAAAAAGTATTTTTGTGAGTTTCAAGCATTATTTGAAGTAATTAAATTTATCTTCGTTGTGATGTTGCTCTCTTCTTTTTGTAAAAGTGCATCTAGGCCCCTTGCCTCTTCACCATTGTACTTTTCCACTTTCTCATGATGAGAAATA
Source organism: Solanum gracilifrons (assembly GCA_029582605.1). Lineage (NCBI taxonomy): Eukaryota > Viridiplantae > Streptophyta > Magnoliopsida > Solanales > Solanaceae > Solanum > Solanum gracilifrons. Next base: position 4,290 of record JAJOOH010002081.1, on the reverse strand, counting down.
AGTTCGTCATCATCCATGGAGGTGTCATCAACTTTATTAGGATTCTTCTCAGTTAACACATAAGAAACATTGAGAAGACTTAAGTAGAAAAGTACTTTACCCTTTCATCTTTTGAAATGATTACCATTGAACCAAAATGGCTTGTTAAGGTCTCCCATCTTGACATCCATGGGTTTTTCAATTGTAGTCATTCTGAATCCCCTTAAAATTATTAGTGAAAAATTACAAAATAACAGAATTACAAGATTACTATTGAAAACAAAATGAAGAAATAAAATCTCTTAAGGTTGAGGCGCGGATATCTCGTTATCTTTAAAGAGATTCAAGCCTACTGCAGTAAATATTTTTCACCGATCCAACAATAGTCCTCTTGACTTGTCCCCATCAGGATACAACAACCTAATCAACAAATATAACTCAACAACTCTGGACAAGAGTTGAGTCCAAAGCTCCACAAAAAGAACACCTACCTTCAACTAATAAGAACTCTCTTTTGTGACTAACTTTTTCACTCTATATTTTTCTTGTGTGTTGTGTATTCTAAACCAAATGAATGAGGGCAATTAATCTTCACTTACAAAGGAGGAAATGCACCATAAGAAAGAATTGTAACTTTCTAATGCATGGATCTACCCACTAACGGATATGTTGACCATGTCAATATGCACTTCTTTATTAATATTAATATGCAATACAAACAATGCAATTAGTCGTTAAACTTGAGTAGGCATGTTAGAATAAAGGTGGCCAGAGTTTGAGCCCCTCCGGCCAGATCTAAAATGGAAAAATTAAACCATCTGAACCACATCTGAATATAGCAACAAAACAACAAAAAATACAAAGTAAAATAACATCAATTTTGCTAGATTTAGAACCGAAAACTCAAACCTGGCCGGAAATGGAAATGCTAGTGTCCTCCGGTGTGAGATCGTTTGGTTGTTGTTGCCTCCGGTGAGGTTGATCTGAGAGGAGCTGGCTGTTTTGGTCTGGAAATAATTGTGGTTTCTCGTTGTTTTTGGCTGCCGATTTCTGGTCGGAAAAAAGGTTGTTGAGGAAGAACGGAGGTCGGAAACGGAGTGAAATGGGGGTCTTTTAGGTCTGGTTTGGCTTTGTTTTTCGAAGGAAGAAGAAGAGAAGTTGGATTTGTTGGTGTTTTGGGTTTTTGTGGCTGGTTTCTGATCTGCAGGAAAGGGTTTTTTGGGTGGTGGTTTGGGAGGTCGTTTTGGTGGAGAAGAAAGAATCGGGGTCTAGTAGTTAAGCTAGTCGGGAAAAGGAGAACAAACAAAAAGGGGTTTTTGATTTGGTGGGTCCGGTTTGCTGGTGGTTTTGGTCGTTTTGAGTGGTCTGGCAATGGCTTGGTCGGAGAAAGTGATGGGAATTTGTCGAGAGTGTTGAAATGAGCTAGTTTCTGGTGGTTAATGGCTTGGCATTGATCTGATGAGGGAGAAGAGAGGAGGCAACGGTCTGGTGGTGATTGGTTTCGCCGGAAAAAGGAGAAAAATGAATGGGGTTTTGAGTGGTGGACTTGCCGGAAAATAATGAACAATTAAAGAATATAAGAATCTGTAAATTACACCACTAAAAATATTATCCACCCCTTAACTTAATGAGCAAGCTATTCTTTAAATAAGAAATTGAAAACCACAAATAGTACAATATCACTATCTTAAAACCGTGGGTCAAACTACTAGTTAATAAAATATCTGTGCATGAAAACTTATCCATATCGATATGAATTTCTGGACTATGAAAAATATCAAATTGAATATTAACAAATGTAACAGATAAAATGAATATGAAAAAATGTAATGATGTAACCAGGTGACATGTAAAAAATGCAATTTAACAGAAATAATGATTTTTACAAAAAATGAATAAATATTTAAACATATTCAACCGGCTATGACAAAATAATATAAACAAAATTAACCGATAAAGATCCTAATACTTTGGTAATAAGGATAATTATCAATAAATTGCATTAAAATGACAAAACATGTAATTTGAACTATTTAAAAAATAAAATACTTAAAAAGTATTAACTTTATAAATATCAGACCAAAATTTGGTGTCAACAACTTGCCCCTTTGTTTGATTAGGATCGATGAAAGAGATCCTGGTCAAACAAAGTTGGCGAACCCAAATTTGGTTTAATAAACTTTGAACAAAACAAAATGAGATGTTTAGTAGAGCTTTTGAGCAATACTCTACGTCCGTCGACGGGGATGGGAATAATAAACAAAAGGTAGAGATTGATTGTAAACTGAAAACATTTGCATGCCTTCGATGCTACTTGAAAAATTGCACAATGAAGGTAGTATACCTCTTTGAAAGGAGGATGATGTGAATAACATGTCACTTTAAATGAGGTGACGACTTAACTTGTCTCTTGAAAGGCAAACGACCCACTTGAATATAGCATGTCACTTTGAACAAGGTGACAACCCAATGTGTCTCTTTGAAAGGCGAACGATCCAACTTAAATATAACATGTCACTTTGAACGAGGTGACAACCCAATGTGTCTCTTTGAAAGGCGGATGACCCAATTTGAATATAAAATGTCACTTTAAACGAGGTGACAACCCAACGTGTCTCTTTGGAAGGCGAACGATCCAATTTGAACATAACATGTCACTTTGAACGAGGTGACAACCCAACATGTATCTTTGAAAGGCGGACGACTCAACTTGAACATAACATGCCACTTTGAACGAGGTGACAACCCAACGTATCTATTTGAAGACAAACGACCCAACTGGAATATAATATGTCACTTTGAACGAGGTGACAACCCAACGTGTCTCTTTGAAAGGCGGACTACCCAACCTGAATATAACATGTCACTTTGAACGAGGTGACAACCCAACGTGTCTCTTTGAAAGGCGGACGACCCAACTTGAATATTACATTTCACTTTTGAACAAGGTGACAACCCAACGTGTCTCTTTAAAAGGCGGACGACCCAACTTGAATATAACATGTCACTTTGAATGAGGTGACAACCCAACGTATCTCTTTGAAAGACGGAGGACCCAACTGGAATATAACATGTCACTTTGAACGAAGTGACAATCGAACGTGTCTCTTTGAAAGGCGGAGGACCCAACTGGAATATAACATGTTACTTTGAACGAGGTGACAACCCAACGTGTCTCTTTGAAAGACGGACTACCCAACTTGAATATAACATGTCAGTTTGAACGAGGTGACAACCCAACGTATCTCATTGAAAGGCGGATGACCCAACATGAATATAACATGTCACTTTGAAAACGGTGACAACCCAACGTTAAGGCAGACGACCCAACTTGAATATAACATGTCACTTTGAACGAGTGACAACCGAACGTGTCTCTTTGAAAAGTGGATGACCCAACTTGAATATAACATGCCACTTTGAACGAGGTGACAACCCAACGTGACTCTTTGGAAGGCGAACGATCCAACTTGAATATAACATGCCATTTGAAGGGATATGACAACCCAATCTTGAACTTAATATGAATGGTGTATCACAAAATCTGCAATACAATGTTAGTAATAAATATAACATTAATGCAACATAAATTTATGCCAACATGGCCTCATATGAACAAGGTATTAATCAATGCAACAACTCAAACTTAGTAACATCATGAATAAAAAAATGTCAATTTTAAATGGAATAACAAAATAAAAGTGTCATATTGAACGACATGACAAACCAATTTTAAAAAGCATCATATTATTTGAGATAACAAATTAATTTTTTTAAAATATCATTTTGAAAGGTATGATGACCTAAAAATAAAATTTTAACTATGAAATTGTAACACCCCGACTTTTCAAAACGTCTAAATTGACTCGTATATTCGTGGAAAGACAAGGAGGGTGAGTAATAAATTAAGAATGATGTGGTATGTCCTATTTTAAGTGTTCAAGTGTTGCATCTCAAGTTTTGAAGTAAGGTAAGTGGCAAAATAAAAGTTGGCGGAGGTTATTGTAAGTTCCTTCTTAAAGATTTCTCTGAAATTTGGGTCAAATGTATTGGAAGTTTTCTCCCAATATATAAAGATATATGGGGCCCACAAACTATTGAATCGAAGGTCTACGAGTCTAGTTTTCAACACATCAAACCTTTTATTCATATGACTTAAGAATAGAGAGATATTCGCATTTTCGTGGGACTGCACAAGCAGGCACGTGAGGTGGGGCCCTAGGTCGGTGGAAAGTTGTATATATCTTCTTCTTCGAGTTTTTTCTTCATTTTAAGCTAAATATATAGAGAAAACATAGAAACCCATTTTTA
>JAJOOH010002080.1:0-19986 GCA_029582605.1 Solanum gracilifrons | reverse complement strand
ATCATATTATCATCATATCATATATTACTAAAAGTGGAAAGAAATAAAGTTAAAAATTGTATTACCATTTTATCCCTACACAAACAAAAATATTATAAAATATCCAATCAATTAAATATTATTATTATATGAACACAAATATAATATTAGTAACTTATAGTAATAAGACAATCAATACTAAAAACTTTTGATTTTCTTGTGGTAAACAAGAGTCAAACAAATGCATATCAGTTTTATTTTAGCATGCACAGAGAATTTTAAAGGTTGCAAAAAATGTTTTATATATACACCAAATTCATGATATTGTATCTTAATAGCCATTTTTTGTTAATTGAATAATGCATTAAAAGAAATAAATGAACGGTTATTTATTTTTATCTTCTCTTAAATATTCACCTTCATAACTCATATCTAATGATTTATAATTGATACTTTTAATATTTATAACTCTCATATTTTTCATATTCATAACATTCAAATATTTAATTTAAAACTTTAAGATGTCTTTTGACATTCCTCCATATTTATCTATATAATTTTTTTTTGTTTCACTCCTATCCAAGGTTATTCTATCCATTCTATATTTAAAGTAGCGCAATCTTATATCATTATTGTACCATCTGATTCATGCTTTAGTTTGACTCGATAAAGAAGCCTCTTAAATTATGATTGGTTATAGAAGAAGGTGTCGACAAGTACTCGAAAAGTTATGTACTAATTATGTATTTCTTTTTGTTATCTATTTAGTATGATTAAAGTCTTAAGAAAGAAGTGTATTGTGTTTGTTGTATTTTTTCTTTGTTTATTATTTTGTATTTTTTCTCTATTAGATTTCTTTAATTACTTTAATCTGAAACACAATGCACATGCCCAGAAACTAGTAATCATGTAAGTAGAGGGCATATTTTTCTTTGTAAAACAATTGACTCACATAAACTCCCTTTGCACGACACAAAACATATATTCCATGGGAGAACATATATGGGTGGATGATTCACAAGCAAATAAAGTAGGTATGCTTCTAAATCGATGTATGCAAAGACCAAAAGTACAGTTACACATCTAGGTTAAGACTCATAAAAATTCAATACTAAAAAAAGTTCACGCAAATCATGGCTTATGCAATTACTACAAAATTATATTAAGTTGAGTCCAAGTCGATAAAAGCATATGTACTAGAACCACAGGACTCGAGGGGTATTTTATACCTTCCTCTAGTCAACAAAGTTTCTTATTCGATTTTTTGTTTATCTAGATAAAAAATAAAGAAATCATTTTCTTTTAATTAGGAATTGAAAAGGTCACTTGTAACACCAAAATTTAATTCTAAGTGGCGATTCTGAATAAACAAAATAATCCTTTATCAATACTATCACTTTAATTGGAAAAAAATCCTTTTGTTTTTCTTAGATAAAAGGCGCATCCCAGAGAGAAAAGAAGGGTGTGACAACTCTATCTTAAGTCTAAGAAAAAGGTTGTCCTAGATAATACTTTATTCAATGAATGTGTTACCTCATGCATGCAATAGGACGGGAAGCCTTAAGGCATCTTATCTCCTATAAATAGGGTGGAAGTAAAGCTAAATTCTAATGGATATACATCTTCGGTTGGTCCAAAAAGGAAGTATGTAGGAAATGCAAATCATAATTAACCCATAGACAAAAGAGAAAAAACTAATTGTATGGCGTACAATCATATAGATTCAGCTAAAATTGTGTAGTATTTATATCTAATAAGGTTCCTAAACCCAAATTCTACAATTTTGATGCTGAGAAATCACTGGAGAAGTTTCAACTTGATTAATAAAACTCATAACATTTTTTGTTATAAGAAATACAGAGCTACACATTGTCAAATACAATCCCCTCAATGTGATGGTAATTTTAATTATTCTACTTGCTTTGAGGATTTGTTTAAATATTTGAGTTATGTGTAAAAAAAAAAAGCAAATTATATAAATTCCATCAGTTTAGGTCCTAATTACTAGGATTCACGTTAGCTTAGAATATTACTTCCTATATCATGTTTCGTTCTTTGGATACATGTATCATGACTTGCTAGATACATGTATCCGACAGTTAAAAAAGTGAGATAAATATTTTATTATTTTTGAATTAAATGTGTGTAATTGTTATCCTTAATTAAAGGAGTAATTGAGTATTAACTAAGAACTCTAATAGATTTTGGTCTTTGAATACATGTATCTGAAGGTTAAAAAAATCGAGGTACATGTATCTGATGGTAAAAAAATTGGAGATACATGTTTTATTATTTTTGAATTATATGTGTGTTACTATTTTTCCTTAATTGAGGAGTAATTGAGTATTAATTAACAACTCTAACATATTTATGGATTCCCTAGCGTATCAACTCTAACAATTTTTTCAAAAATAACGAAATCATAAACCCAAAATAATTCTCTAATTGTAATTCTTTTTTTCCTTTTTTCTTTCTTGTGATTGTGAGTTTGTTTCACAATGACGAATATCACCATATTGTTGAGGCATTTGGGGTCATGGATTTTAGATTGTATTTTAAACTAGGACTACATCCTTAAGAAGATGAATTTGTTCTGAACGTGTAACTGAGTTTGTATCCTTAAGAAGATGTGTTAGAAACCACATCTTGCACTGGATGTGTTTCTGAGTTTAGTGATGTATCTGTTAGTAGAGCTTCACATAGTTTTTTCATTTTTATTGGATTGTTCGTGTGCTTAGATCTATTCTCAACTTGAATGTCAGCGGATGAAGATTCAGACCCTGCAATGACAAAATCTTGAGTGAAAATAAAAATATCAAGTTCATATCTCATAATCATAATGCATATTAATGTTAATGTGATGTACCTTGGTCAGTCATGAAAGAACAAATAACAACAAAATCATACTATGTAGGACCTAATTTGCAAAAAAATTTAAAATTGAAATTTAAAACGACTTGAACTCTGTAATAGATATATGAAAAGGAAGAACTTTATCCTAGATACATGAGAATAATGAAACAAAGTTACAAATCCTACATATAATGTTGAATATCAATATTCAACTTTGATAAACACTAATAAAACGTGATTTGAGAGAAAGAAAGAAGAGAGAGATGGTGGATGGTGGAGGACGTGGGGGATGATAGATATTGAATTACTGATGGATAATGAGATTTTTTCGAAAGAGAGAAATGGCTGATGAGAGAGAGAAAAAATTGTTAATTCACCATTGATTTAGGTATTTAATTGTAAAGATAATTAATTAATTTCATTGTAAAGAAATTTGTGTATCTAATTGTATCTTTTAAAACATATGGTATAAAATATTAAAAGTAGTAATATAAGTAATTGTTAGAAACTAGAGGTAAAATAAGAAATAAGAATGAAATAGAAATAATGAAAATTATATAAATTGATTATTTGGGAAAACGAAAGAAATGATTTATATTATAAAATAAGAATGAAATAAAAATAATAATATAATATTGAGGAGAGAGAAGAAGATTATTTTTTAGAGAGTAAAATAGAGAATTGAGTTGGAGTTGGTTGTAAAGAATAGAGAATTCTATATTTGGAGAGTAAAATAGAGTATAAGATTGGAGATGTCCTTAGAGCCCGTTTGGCCATGCGTTATGAAATCATGATATGGTATCATGATATGGAATCATGAGATGAAATTGAAGTTTTGTTTGGACATGCGATATAGAGTTTTTGTGTTGTATATTTTCTCATAAACATAAGAATCTCATAAGTTGTAAAACAATTAAAATAACCCCAATTGTTTATTCAATCTTACCAAATAAACAAAATTTTATAAAATCACACAATAAATTATTACAAAGCTATTTGTTTCCCACTTAAATAACTGTTTCATCAAACTTAAATTCAATAAAAAAAATTGAACATAAATTGTAGTGACTAGTCTTTAATATAATTCTCCCACATAATACGGACAATCTCCTCACGTTGAACTCGCATTTCTCGATCATGTGATCGAGAAGACGAACCAACATTGTTACTTTGAGCCATTTGTTGGTCAATATTATCATCCACAACTATATTTTCATGCTCATAGATCATAAATATTTCATCACTCCTTCTCACAAATAATTATGTAACATTGCACAAGTTATAACAATTTTCACTTGTGTGTCAATATCACAATGGTTCATGCCTTGTTTTAGTATTCTGAATCTATTTTTCCAAGCTCCAAAAGTTTGTGGAGTTGTTTTAACAAAATATATACTTGTGGATCAATTTTTGTGTTTAAAAATTTTCAAATCATGATATGAAATTTCCATATAATTCCATATCATGATATTTGGAGAATATGGTATTCCATCTCATGATATGGAATCAACGTGAAATCGCATGTACAAACGCTGATTCCATCTCACGATTCCATACCATGATATGGTATCGCATGACCAAACGCCTACTTAGTATATATGGTAGTGATGTATGTCTAATTAAGTAGTTTTTCCAAAAGGACAAAATGATAATATTTAATGCCTACTTATCTATATAAAGTACTTTTTTTTTTTTTTTAAAATTAAAATAATTTTTGGTTCTATGGATTGATTTTTATTTTTATTTTTGAAAAAAAAGAAGATGAATGCATGTTTAAATACAATTTGATTTTCTTATACTTTTTTAAATATTACATTTTTCTTAATGTCTAAATGCCTATTAAAAATCCTAGGACAAACCATATTTCCGTTTGTATGCACATGCTTGGTTTATTGACCAGCCACCCATTAACATGAATGGTAGTGAGATGTCTGAAATTTCTTTATTTTTAATTAGAGATTATGAGTACGAATTGTTAGATTTGTAAATAAATTATATTAGGAGGTCACACTTAGAAATAAGTTTTGCAATGAGCGAATTTAAATTAGTCGAGCTTTGATACTGATACCGGACATGTTGGGCAATAAGATATACAGAGGGGGTATATTTGGAATATAACACCAAAAATTTCTGCATATGTTTCACTCCTCCATTGGTCTTCTCCACTGGCGCAAACTCGCAAAGTTCCTCCTCCCTCCCTCATTTCCAGTAACTCTCGAAGATCTCTGTGATTTCACTTCCATTTCGCTAGGTTACTATGTAATTACACTGTTGACAGTTTCTTGTTTGATTTTTTCTTTACAGGAATGGCGAAAGTTTTAGGATTTCTGGTACTAGCATTGTCCGTATTGATCTGTGAAGCGGCAATCTTCAAACCTATCTCCGATTCTCACCGATCTGCTGCATTGGAGTTGTTTACTCCCGCTCATGGATCTTGGTCGAGGTTTGATTAAACCCTTACTAAAACCCTTCTTTCTCTGGATCAGTCAACTAATTGGAATCAGCTATATGAACTGGATGTTATTAAAGCTTGCATAGACAGAGCTTAGTTCGATTTGTTTCCCATGAATATATCATAGCGTATGTCGGAATCATATTTAAAGCGTGCCATATATTTGTCTGTAAGAAGGCTACGTTTTGGGCCTCTCATGTGAGTTTAGTCCGCTGATCTGTCCAGATGATGTGAACTCTTCACTGTTAAATACTTAATTGGGTGATGATAGTATAGTTGTAGGCTTTGGGATGGCTGGTAGACTGAAAATGGAATCTAGAATACCCTATACTGTTGTCGGTATTATCATTCAACTGCAATTGAGATTTTCGATTCTTCTTCAGCCTTTCTTTTTCGGGAAGTAAGGTTGAGATGGTTCAGGCATGTGATGATGTGGAGGTGTGTGATGTTGGCTACGGATGGATTCAGGAGAGGAGAGGTAGAGGTAGACCGAAGAAGTATTGTGGAGAAGTGATTAGACAAGACATGTTGCAATTGTGGCTTACCAAAGACATGATCGTAGATAGGAAGGTGTGAAAGATGTGAATTAGAGTGGAATGTTAGTGGGTAGGAGTGTGCCCATGCTAGTAAGCAGGAGTGCATTGTCTTGGTGCCTTACTAGTAGTCGTAGTGCTATGCTTGTAGTTTCTTGTTTTTTGATTTTGTTGATAGTTGTTTCGTGTAGTTCGATGGTAGTATTATTTGGTTGTAGTATTGTTCTACCACTATCTGTTGTTTTGTTTACTACCTATTGTCTCTTGTACTATCATTATCTTTTTTTGAGTATGTTTTTTTCTTGAGCCGAAGGTCTATCGGAAACAACCTATCTACCTCTCACCTCTGAGGTAGAGGTAAGGTTTGCGTACACTCTACTCTCCCCAATCTTCACTCTATGGTAATACATTGGGTATGTTGTTGTTGTTGTGTTGTTCTGCCTTTCTTTTGTGGGGTTGGTCGGTTTAATTTCACAGTCTATCAGGAAAATGTGAAAATAACTACAGTATATTTGGGTCACATAAGAGTTCCAGAATTATGAACTATATACATTCTATAACTGAAGGATAGTATTAATGGACAATGAGCTCCAACTATGTGTAGTCAGTTTAATTTTTCGTGTTTGGTAAGAGTAATTTAAGGGTAACATATTGTTGATTTATGGGTAGTTCCTACAAAGGATTGGACTAATGACGTATACAATACTTGAATTCTTGATATAGATGCTACATAGTTGGTTCTCATCCTTCAGGGACTACGAGTGTAATAAGAGCATCCGTCGACAAACATTGACTAAACAATATTTTGTATATTTTATGTGCATCCAACTGTCTGTGTTAACATCATTCACCTATTAAAAAAATTGTACTTGGCTCCCAAGAAAAATCCCTCAGTTTCCAGTCACATTATACAACTTCATGGCTGGCAATAACTATGTGTTCTTGAAATGTAAATGATGCATGCCATTATGTTTCTTATGTCACCTCTCCAGTTTGGAAGAAACATATGAGGCCTTAAGGACATTTGAGGTTCTTGGAATTAAAAAACAACCTGACCAAAGGGCTGCTACATGTGCGACGGTGGTGGACACTCTGTCATCTCCTACTTCAGCATTGAAAGATCTGTTCCAGGCATTAAGAGTCAATGGGTTATTGAACTGCGAGCTTAACAAGAAGACATTCGCAGTATGTTTGAGCTGGATGAACTGTTTCGATATACTGATTGAAAACCAATTTAAATGCATTATATTCACTTTTCTCTCTTTTTTTCCGCAAGGGCATAGCCCCAAGACTTAAGGATGCTGTGAAAAGTGCCAGCTCACTTCTTGACTACTACCATTCAGTTGGAAGTTTAGTTCTTATCAAGGTAATGCATGGGAAAATGCCTTTGTTTTCTTTTCTCCTGTAATCATTAGAACTGATATCCTGATTCATTAATGGTTCTATCACCTCAAATCCTTTGAAAGAAAAAAGAAAAGCAGAAGCGTCTAAATATAGCCATTCTTTCTGCTTGAAATTGATAACATCTGTGGATCTCGTGATCTGCTTATGTATACTGTGTTCTTCACAAGGACATTGTATCTAGTCAGGAGTGATTTCTCTGTTCCTCACATATCATGTTCACTTTGTAGGGCCTAAATTCGAATGTGGATGTACATCTTGAAAGTGCTGATTCAGTTGTCCGCGCCATAAAGGTTTCATCTAATGTTCCACATTTGCACTACTACTGGAGTTGACTCTTTTTTGTCTTTATGAGGTTTTTTGACATGACATTTGGTATTCTTGCTGACAGGCTCTTAGCCAAAGTGATGGAAGGTGGCGTTATAGCTCCAATAATCCCAAGTCTAGCACTTATGCTGCAGGTAATTATTCTCTATTTCTATTTCAGAGAAAGCCAAGTCTCTGTAGGACAATTTCCCTAAGGTTCTTAAGTACATAGGCAATATTTCTGGAAATATTTTTTGATAAAGCAATATTTGGTTAATGCTTGTGGTAAATAGAATGCCTGATTTGGTTAGTCTTGTTTTAAGATCTACAAAGTTTATATTTTCTGGAAACAACAAAAATAGCTATTGGTTATTCAAAAGCCACTCGAGAAAGCATCCCGGAAAGAAAAGCTATCTTTTCTAAAACCACACAAAATTGTTTTCAGGGTTTGGAGAACTTTTTGAAGAGAAACCTAACTTGAAATAATCATTACAGTGTTTTCTGTGCATTTTCCTGATAAAACACTTTTTACAGGAATTGCACTTGAGAGCCTGGCTGGTGTCATTTCATTAGCTTCTTCTGAGATTGATCAATCTTTGGTGAGTAAAATTTGTCCTCTTTATCATCCTCGAGGAGTTTAATTCATGCTTCCTCATCATAACTCATAAGATGGTCTTGTTTTGCTACCTACAAGCTTGCTATAAATGTGGTCTAGCTTGCATTTTATGAAGAGCCCATGAGATTAATGCAATCACCTCTTTGTGGTGTTCCCTTCAAAATGTGGCTCTATGGTATTCTTTTTATTAAGATTTTCTATGTCACAAGTACACTGGCCATCTTTTTGACACTTCTAATGTCGGTCTCGTTCTTATGAAATGTCATCCTATTTCTTTCGTTCCAAATATGTCAAAAATGATATAGTGGTGTTGTCCTCCAAGTGGCCCCCGTTTTCTTTTTGGGCCAATCTTTAGGACTTCCCAAAGAACAAAGAGAACCAGTTTGTAGTTGTGATACAAAATTGCAATGTAATAAAAGGTGATCTATGTCGTTACTGGACTCGTTAGACTAGTAGGACTAACCTAAAATTATGTATCTCTTTCTTTGAAGAGTATCTGTCTATAATATTACATCACGCATTGCCCATGTTTCTTTCCAATATACATGCAAGTAGACACCAACATAACAAGAAATATTAAGGGAGTAGAGTATCGTTTCCGTGAAGAATTGGCACCAAAGGTTGCTATATACCAAGATTGATGCAATTGTATTGTGTAGACTACACTTGGTGATGAGATTATTAGTGTAACTACCAATTAATTGACGTCTCATTAATGATGATTATAATGCTTCCATAAATGAGTGGATCAAGGCTTTAGGGCTTTGAATTTTCTAAACATTTCATTTAATCGATTGCACCTCTCTACACTTTTATTTCAATGGATTTGGTTATTGACCTGGGGCAAGTATCTTCCTACTTGCATATAATCCTATCTCTCTTGACCTATTATTATATTCTTACGCAAGTAAAAGGGCTATTCGGTTGATGAAGCATCCCTCATTCACACAGGGTCTACAGAAGGGTTGCAACCTAAGGGTGGTGGGATGTAGGCAGCCTAACCTGATGTGATTCCACGATTTTCTTACGGAAATAACATTAATTAAAATGCTCTAGTGTCATGTTCAATAACGGACTGCATAATGTTCTTTGGTACTTGGTATATCCTATTGTCAACATCAATCGAGCCAACTTATCTAGTTGTCTGTATCCTACCCTACTTGGATTTTAAGTAAAATTATTAAAGTCTCTTTTCTGTTCGCTGTAGGATTCCATAGACAAATCTAATTGATGGCCAATCTAATAGATACATAAGCAGAAGTTGGATAAATAACTTTGTAACCCACTTTCATTTTGATATATAGCAAGAAAAGTGTGTTGTAAAATTAAAATACATGTTGACTTCCATCATGTTCCTTGAATAATGAAGTTCACCAAACATGAAAGTAAGAGGGTCCAATATCATAATCCTATTGAGGAAAAACTCTTTTAGAGAGGTTTTCTTCATGAATCCTCTCTCTTCAAATTCTTGCCTAAAATTAATCCTTGAAATAAGGAAGAATTTTTAAATATGCGGATGGTGGAGATTCTGTAGGTAATGGGACTCAGGTTGATCGTAAGCGCTACATGACCACATGCGACAGTGTCTAGGAACTAGGCGTCTCAAGTATCTCTGGAACCTAGGTGCTATACTTATCTGAACTTAGTCCCTTCTTTCAGCTCTTTCATGCGTCCATCTTGTTTGCTCCCATACTGATTTCTTTGGTTTCTATATGGTCCTTCTCCAGCTGAGTATCTTTCAAAAAACAATAGAACTTTGTTATTTAATCACACCAGCAAGTCACATTTGAAGCATCAAGTAAGTGTAGATTCCAAATTATCACAAACAATACGAAACAACATCAAGAACAATTGCAACTTACTTCAAATTGGACATGAGATACTCTCTTTTATCCATAGTTTAAGCCAGCATGCTGCGAGAAAAGCTACATTCAGTGCATTGTGTTCCAAATGTAATTAGACTTCACCTTTTTCCTTCCTAATAATCCAAGTAACACATTTCACCACAAATTTTACCCACGTATTCCTAACAGCTCCAAGTAAATCCATCCTTTTTTTTTTATAATGACACCGACGAGGTGTTATATCAATGACATCATTTTGAGTTGTCAAGATAAAATTGGTATTGAAGGTCAGGTGGACAGCAGCTATTACTGAAGTGGGTTACATTGGGATGTATTTTATGTGACCATTTGGTCACTTACAAAAAATGCAGTTATATGGTTGACACTAAATGTGAGTTTAAGTTTTACACATTCAATATTTAACTATAGAAACAACAACAACAACATACATACCCAGTTAAATGCCACAAAATGGGGTCTGGGGAGGGTAGAATGTAATTTAACTATAGAGAATGATTAACAAAACCATCTTTGATTACCTTCCTTTTCCTGTGGGTTAATTATCCATGGGTGTAAAGAGGTGCCAAATGGGATTAAGAAACTTTAATAATGCATCTCATGTGGTAGTGACCTCTGTAGCTTTTTTTCTTATTTCAATATTTTTGTTTTCTTTTTCGTTAAAAAGGGATGAGGATACATAGTTATTTCTTTGAGTTAACATGCATTCAGGAGTTAAAGCAGACATCAAAATCATTCTCTTGACATTGAGTGTCACTTATCAAAAGTAAAGATCCAACATTTCGTCTTACTTGATTTGAAGTTTTTTTATGTCGGTGTCTCAGCTTGACTGTTATGTCAGGTTACATGCTTAAGTTATTGCATGCTTTACTTGGTTGTACATAATGCCTTTAATCTTCTGATTTTTGTTTATTACCGCTCACATAATTCTGTGTAATATCTTTTGTATTTTGTATTCAACCCCATATTTACTGTGCATTGGCAGATTAGCATGGTGAAAAATGATATATCGAAGCTTCTTGATGGTCTAGAGAAATACGGTATATACCTCTTTTTTTTCTCTCTTTCTGTGAGCTGGTGGAGGTGACAATTTATAACAGAAATTTCAGAAGTTCCCTTTGTTCTAATAAAAGAACGTCTATGATAATATTGTTGTCATATCATATTACAGATGATGGAGCCTATTACTTTGATGAAAAACTTGCTGATGCTCATGGACATCAGGGTCCTCTCTCAGCTTCATCAGCTGTAGTGCGTGGGATTACAGCTTTTGCCGCAGTGTCTGCCGAAAATTTAAATGTATGTTGTGTAGCACATGCCATTTTCTTTCTCTAATTTGATGACAGTCATTCTTGATAATACTTTCCTTTATGATGTGCAGCTTCCAGGTGACAAAATTCTAGGTTTGGCAAGGTTTCTCCTTGGTGCTGGAGTTCCTGGAAATGCGAAGGACTTGTATTATCAAATTGAAGCATTGGCTTCCTTGGAAAACAATAGGTTCATAGCAATATACTTTGTTTTCACCTTTTCTGATTTTTTATACATTTGCTTTGTTTCTGTAAAATGTTGTGTTTTTGGCTTTTTGCTGGTAGAGTTTAGATGTAGCATTGTTGCTGCAAGCAGGCCAGCACCATTTCTATACTTACATATCAAGCATTTTTTGAAATGCAGGGTCTCCATTCCATTGATATTATCACTGCCGACCAGCATTCTTTCGTTGACTAGAAAGGACCAGCTTAAGGTGTGACGTTTTTGATATAATTCTCTTGAATTCTGAATACATGACTCTATGTTTCTTTCATAATTGCTTTCCTTGTATTCCTCAATTTTCGGATTTAGACTATAAAGTCTTTGAGACTATATTTTCCAGTTTTGGGTGCTTCTTTAGTGATAACTTGAGAGTTGAGACATAGAGATCTACAAAAATAAGATTCGGAGAGGGTATGCTCTAGATGAAAATTAGTGGCTTCAATAAAAAGCATCAAAATCTGATGCTGTTTTAAGCTAAAAAGTCACTTAACATATAAGAAAGGAACATAATGAAAACATAAAATAACTAAAAGAAAAGCCAATATAAGGGTGGAGGAATTGGAATGCTGCAACCAGTATGTCAAGTAAAAACTATGTATCACGTCGCAGACCATATTAATTTTCTTTATAAAAGATATTATTAAATTTCTTGAGATGGCCAAATGCATTTCAAGTTTCTAATTCAAACATATTAACTAGTTGTTTTTCTGTGTAGTGCCACCTTTTTCAAGCAGAGCGCTCATCTATCTTTTAAATATCTTAATCTTATTACGAAAAAAAACAGTTGGTTGAATTTGCTAAGACACCTCCCTCATTACCTCTGTGCGATCGCCCAATCTCTGTATAAGCTAGACAAAGCCACAACCTGCTTTGTGTCTAGTTGCACTGTTTTAGCATGATTCATGTGTGCCTTTTTTTAACAGTTATTCCTCTGAGGAAAAATGTGATGCATTCTTTCTTGTATCATGTGTCCTGTTATCTTGGTGCTCTAATAAGTTTCGCCAGCATATCTGAAATTGATGGACTGTTATTGATACAATTAGGTAAGCGTAAACACTGTTTTGGGGGCTACTGCACCTTCTCTGACAGTCAAACTCAAGCAGATTTTCAGCTCTGGTTCAAAGGATGCCTCTGTTATTGATCAGGTGCTAAGGGGATTTTGTTTGTGATCTCGTGCATAAGATATAGCTGTTAATAATTTCTTTGAAAGTAGTTTTAGCATCTCTGCTTGCTATTAACTTTGTGAATATTTGTCCGCCACCATGATAAAGGATCTCAAATTTGACCATAAAAATGCCGTGCATTACTTGGATGCTTTGCCCAAAGACATTGATGTTGGCAGTTACATTTTCACTTTCGAGGTATGGCATCTTTTTTTCCTTCCTTGTTAAAATTTTCTTCCTGTGTCGATCTTCATTTGACCAATTTATGTTCCTTTCCTCTTGATGATCTTGTAGATTGTTCTTCATGATTCAGAGCACAAAATGATCTATGCCACTGGAGGAAGAACAAAAGCACCCATATACGTTACAGGAGTTATTAAAGTTGATAATGCAGATATTTCTGTTCTTGACAGTGATCTTGGGAATATTGAAACTCGTAAAAAGTAAGTTCTTTTCCTTTCTTATCCTTCTCATCTCCTTCATGATATCCATTTTGAGTTCCCTCTTTTAATCATTGGCTGCTCTTTTTACCATTTCTGGCACATATTAGTTATTTATTGTCAATGTCATTAGTGGAACTTATTTCTTTTTCAGGTAGGTGATACTGTCAATTCAATATATAAGGAACATAGATACATATTTTTCTCTCTTTTCCTCTTGTTCTTAAAAGCTATTTTGTTATAGTATTTATTTTGTATTTTTTTAATTACAACTGGCTTTTTATTCACTTCTACTTCCTGCATATAGTTGCTTTCAATAGTTTAATTTACTTCTGACAACTGGTAGAGTTTCAAGGCTCATGAAAGTAGAGTCTCTACGGGAGCTGTGAAACCAATTTACTGAACTGTTATTTAAGGACTCCTTCTAAAAGTTTTAATAGTCACAGTTTCTTTATCATTGATAAACTTGACATTGTCTGCCTAATGGTTTATTGCAGAACTTTTTAAGTTTTTCAGTTCAAAAAAGTTATATAGCTAGTTTGCAAGAATGCTCATAAAGTTGTAATACTTGCTGATTTGACTTGAGATTTTACTTGTTCGTAGTTTGACCTTTCCATACTTTGTTATGACTTCCTTGCTGAGATTTTTTTTTGGGAAATTGGCGCTGGAGTACATGTAATGGTATGCCAGTAAATTTGGTGAAGTTTGATGCTAGATTGGCACTACCTATCTTCTCTTTCCATTGAACTTGTTTTAGCTTGAAAACCTGGAGAGTGCATCTCATCTTTATTATCCAACTTTACAAGGCACAAGTAAAGCACTGAAATTAGTGTTCTAACTTCTTTGACTAGCCATGTGGAATCGTCTTCTATATTTACACAGAAATTGTATGCATTAATTTTTTATAAGCCATCATTAGTTTTTCTTTTTTCTTGGGGGTGTTTCATACAGGCTTGATTTGGCTGGAAAGAACTCCATCTCTTTATCAGCAAACCATCTTCAAAAGCTACGGTTGTCATTTCAATTAACTTCTCCTCTTGGGCATGCTTTGAAGCCACACCAGGTTGGGATCCTGATTTATGTGTTCAATAAGTTGCACTCGTTATTATCCAGTTGGTGGACTTATGAGATGTTCCGCAGGCTTTCCTCAAGTTGAGTCATGAGAGCAAGGTGGAGCATATCTTTGTGGTCGGGAATTCTGGGAAACAATTCGAAATAATACTAGTAAGTTCTGAAATTTTTTTCTGCACTCTGTTGCTACTGCTTAACATAATGTGGACGTGTTTTGCGAGTTCAGCACAAACTCCAATTCCAAGAAGAAACGTGTGCAACTGCCTCTAACTTCAAAACTGACATCTTTAAAAAGGAGCTAACCGCTGAATTCTTAATTGGCATTCTGTCTTGTAGGATTTCCTTGGACTTGTTGAACAGTTTTTCTATCTATCGGGTAGATATGATATTCAACTTACTGTTGGAGATGCTGTAATGGTATGTATGGATTCCAACTTCATTAAAGCTGCATAGAGCGCCATATTTTGGGCAAAAACATGCACTAAAGAAATTTGGATATTGGATATTGGATCTGAAATATTTTGTTGTATCTTGAGCTGACCAATTTGTTTCCTCCAGGAGAACTCGTTCTTGCAACCGTTGGGATCTGTTACATTAGATTTGCCAGAGGCTCCAGAGAAGGCAGCACGTCCACCTCATCAGGCTGTTGACCCTTCCTCTAGATTTGGGCCCAAGGCAGAAATAGCTCACATTTTCAGGGCTCCAGAGAAAAGACCTCCGAGCAACCTTTCTTATGCATTTCTGGCTCTTGTTCTTTTGCCATTCGTTGGATTTTTGGTTGGGGTAGGTTTTTTCTCTGAACCATGCTTGATTTTCTTTTTTTAAATAAGTTAAATGTAATGAATAGCAGTGTCCCCTCCCAACACTTAAAAAAGACGAAATATATAAAAAGAAGAGATAATAGCTGTGGGATCAAGCTCCAATAGAACCAAAGAAAGGTGATTTCCTCCCATCTATCTAAGCCTTGGTAGGTGGAGTTACCCGGTACTTGTACTGATGGGGTAATATGTACCTGGTGGATTAGTTTTGGTGCACACCATCTTCCCTTGACATCATTGTTAAAGAGAAGAAAACATAAGAGATAATAGCTGTATGATTGGTTGTTTCTATTTCAGTTTGTTGTTATGCGTTGGCTTCGATGTGGAGCTTAACATCTTCTCCCTTGCCTGAAATGCCTTTGTTGTGGTTAATTTATCGTGCTTTCATGTCTTTTTGAAGCTTTTGAGACTACGTGTGAACCTGAAGAACTTCCCAACAGCATCAGCACCTGCAGCATTTGCCATTCTTTTCCACCTTGCCATTGCGGCTGTTCTATCACTTTATTCTCTGTTCTGGTTGAAGGTTTGTCCTTTGGTTTCTTTTTTGCTTCCTGTATATCATTATTATGCTTTTTTCTTCAAAAGCGACTGCACTTTTGGTCGCAAAGACCCTTTTTTAGTGGGTTAATGGCTTATGAGATTGAAAACCTCTGTTATGTATAGTTTTTTTTTTTTTTTTACTCTCTTTCTAGTTTTTATAAAACATTGGGTGGGGGTTTGTTTTTTTGGTGGGAGGGGGGGGATAGGCTCCCTGTCCCTTTCTATTTTAGCTGAGGAATATTGGTCATTTAGTTCTGCAGAGGATACCCTTACAAGTTACAAATCCTCATAATTAATTATAGGAATTCTGCAAGGTCTTAGAAAATGTCCTTTTTAATAGCTAATAGGATTAACTGAATCTCGGGATTTCTCTTAAACTTTAGTCTACTCCAAATGTTTTAATACAAGATTCAGGGCATTTATCAAAGGAGAAATACAAAATACATGTGGTTCTTTTGCTCCCACTGACATTGGTGACAGCCATTCCTTTGTCACAACTGCCACGTTAGTTGTTGAAAAATTGTAGCTATAGCAGAAGCGTCAAACTCTTCAGTGTAGCTATCATTTGCAACACTAGTACCAGGCAGTTTGTTTGACCCTTTTTTAAATGGTGATGTAGTCCTGATTCTGCTTATTATCTAATGCTTCTTGATAAAACATTAACTGGTAGATCAATACTTCTAAGCACCGGCAGAGATAGAAAACTAGAATAAGGATCCATTGCCTACTCTCTTCAGCTTAACATTTTTCAATTGACAATGAAATCCTAAATGATCTGCCACCGGAAAAAAACTGAAGAGTGTTCAGCTGCCTTTATAAATCTGTGGAAGGCTCTAATTCCGCAAGCAGATTTATTTGTTAGACAAAATACTTTTGCTTGCTGACTTATATTTTTTTTGTTTTTCTGCTTGCAGTTGAATCTGTTCACAACACTGAAAGCGCTTGGATTCTTAGGGATCTTCTTACTGTTTGTTGGACACAGAACCCTTTCTCATCTGGCGTCCACATCTGCCAAGTTGAAATCTGCCTGATTTAGATAGATTGATTTAGCTAACACCTATAAATGTGAGGAAGCAGGGTTCTTCAAGAGAAAAGAGGGTCAGATATATGCATATCTTTTTTGTAGGACAAATTATTTATGACATAAGTGTATCGGATATTTAGTCCACAGTAATTGTGAAAAATTCAGTTTTGATGCTGCTTGCTTTTGCAAGAAGTGGCATCTTGAGGTGCCTATTGTTCTCTTTGGCATAGTGAAGGGTGCTTTGCCTTGCCTTTGGGAAATTCTCATTTGCTAAAACACGTTTCAAGAGAATGAAATGATAGTGAATGTTGGGCTGCTAAAATTCAACGTGTCCACTAGATGATGTGAATGCTAAAATGAATGTGTGATCATTACTGACTAAATTAGATTAGAAATGACTACTTTTACTAGAAGCGGAAGTAGCACCCATTGAGGATAAAATGTGAGAACGTCAGCTACTAGTTGAGGATAGATTTTAGACTTGATGAAATTTTTACTATTATATAATGTATTTTTCACTTTTATTTTATTAATCATGATGATAATGATATAATATAAGTTTAAATGGCAAAAAGAGGATTCGTAAAGCAACCTCAACTTATATGAGACTGAGGTGTAGTTGTACCCTAAAAACAACTTCAACACGAAGCTTTGACAAGTATTGAAATTTGATATAACTTGAACTTCATGAACAATATGTGAAGTAACAACGTGATAGTTCAAACTTTATTAACAAGTGAATTTCAGTAGAATGTGTTTGGAGCTTCAAATGCATTTCAAATTTTTAAGCACAATTCGTAGACTTTTCAACTGCAATAGTTCAAACTTCTGTATTCCCAAACAACCTTCCAATATTAAAAAACTATCACGTCCTTTAAATTTCTCCACCCAATCTACCAAAACCAGTGTATATTAACTATGATACATTAATAAATAGTGAGAATACACCATAAGCAAAACTTGCAAACAAGCTGTTAAACCGAAGCTACTACTAGCACAAATTAAAAGAGGGGAAATTGTGCATGCAAGTTTATGACATGTAATATGAATTCATATTATTACGTTCAATCTAATTATTATTTTTATATATAATGGATTACTCATAAAACATGTTGAATTATCATGTAGCCATACTGAATACGCAACCGTTATAGAATAAAGGCTTAAGTCATCTGCGACCCCTTAAAGTTGTCTGTATAATTCACTTAGACACCTCAACTAGGACTAGTACCTATTGAATACCTCTACCCTCTCCAATTTGAACCATTTAGACACGTTTGCAGATGTGGCACAAAAAATGTAATTCACATCTTGGTAAGCACGTGAAATCAATATTTTAACACTTTTCCCTTTCCTTTTCAATATTTTCTTTTTATTTCTCTTTTTTTTATTTAAAAAAAAATAACAATCTTTGTCTTCTTCCTCTCTTTTAAAGCCACACACCTATTGCTACCACTTCTTTAATACAATCCATCACCATTTTTTCCCCACAAATTTCCTTCTTTCTTTTTTTAAATCATCTTACTGTCACTTCCGTAGAAAAAAGATGGAGATCACTAGTTCTTTATCAAATAAAATGGAGATTATTATCTACGTCTTCTTTGCCGGAAAGAATGGAGACCATCCATATCTTCTTTTCCGGAAAAAATGGAGATTATTATTTAAATATTTTCTCTCTCCCTCTTCACCTCTCCCCCACACACCCTTCTCCCTCACAAATCGAACAGAAAAAATAAAAATTGAAATAAAAAAAAATAAAAAAAACGAATCTTTTAAGAAAACAATATCAATTAATGGAAATAAGAAAGAAGGCATAAAGAGAAATAAAAATAATAAATTCATACATAATATATGTTAAAACCTCTAATTTTTCTAAATGGAGGTTAACAATGGTGGACAAGGTAGTTCTGTTAGGGAAATAGAAGAAATGGAGAGGTTTGAGGTGGGTGGGGTGGGGTGTGGTTAGGGGTGTATAATTTTTATTTTTTTAGTTTAAAGTATTTTCTTTTAGGATTTTATTATATTCAAAATTTATTTATTTTAAATTAAAATGCCATGTGTTTTCATTTGATTTGTCATTTTGCCACCTCATATGCATGTGTATTACACGCACTTTCTCTTTAGACCAAGTGTCAGAAAAATGTTCCATAGGTATTTATTTTTTAAGATTGGAGTGTCTAATAGGAAACAAGGTTTGTTAAGATGTCTAAGTTAATTATACAGACAACTTTAAGGGGCCACATATGACTTAAGCCTAGAATAAATGATATTGTGAGTGACCAAAATTAATGAGCAAAGTTGAGATATAACTAATTGGCCAAACTCATCTTTTATCTTGGTAATTTAGTGTCTAGACCTAGCTAGCTCTACACTTATATTAATTTGCATTAAAGGTAGTAAATATCTTTAAAGAGTGATAGCCCACCCTCAAAGTCTAGTACTGGACCATTCTATAAATGGTAAACCTTTTTCATATGATGGAAAAATTAACAAAGTCTACCATTTTCAAAAGTTTGCCTCTCATTTATTACTATTGTTTTGCTTTAAAGGAAATATATTGCATTCATATAAAATGTGATGTGATGAGTCAACCGCGGATTTCTATATTACTGTAGTAAGATTTTGAAGAAGAGAAGTATGTTACACACAGGGGCGGATTTATATACATGACATGTGACACTGATTCGTCGAAATTTTTTACGAAATATACCTATTAAAAAAATAAATTTAAAGGTAATATATTTAAAAGGAAATTGCTTGCAACAGAAAGCTCCTAGCTCAGGTGGCAAAGGCACCGCAAACACTGTGTAACGTCTCGAGTTCAATTTCGGGGGTGTTTTTATTTGCATTTTTTTTTGTTTTTTCCCCTTTTTATTTGCATTTTTTTTCACTTTTTTTTACCTCTTAAATTTTTGTTTTAAATTCAAACCGTAGGTCCCTTCATTAAAAACTATTAGTGAAAACTTACAAGATAACAAAAATACAAGATTACAATTGAAAATAAATATGAAGAAAATAAATCTCTTCAGACTGAGGCGCGGATATCTCGCTCTCTTTAAAGAGATTCAAGCCCACTGCAGCAAGTATTTTCACCGGTCCAGCAGTAGTCCTTCTTGACTTGTCCCCTCCAGGATACAACAGCCTAATCACAAAATACAACTCAACAACTCTGGACAAGAGTTGAGTCCAAAGCTCCACAAAAGAAACACCTCCCTTCAACTAATAAGAACTCTCTTTTTGACAAACCTTATGCACTCTATATTTTCTTGTTGTATTGTGTGTAACAAACCAAATGAAAACCACCACTATTTATACTAGAAGAAGTCTTCCTAGCAATGAATAGGAAGATAATGGTGTAGTAAATAGTGAAGATAATGGTCTTAGGAGTTACATAGGTT
>JAJOOH010002079.1:0-21675 GCA_029582605.1 Solanum gracilifrons | reverse complement strand
CCCCCCCCCCCCCCCCCCCCCCCTAAATTATTCAGGTCTAAAACCCAAACTCGAATTAAAATATTTCTTGAAAAATAACTTATACATGCTTAGGGAAGTTCAAATATAAAATTTATTTGAAAATGGAGTTAAAATCGACCTTGAAATCTTTAATTTATTAAATTTTAACTTTACCGGGAAAACACTCAAATTCTCAAGCTTATACATGATTACTACGATGAAAATAATTAATAAACAAACAAGTTCATGCAAAAATCAATTTACCCATAATATAAGGATCATAAATATACATTTTCAATCAAAAACTGACAACAAATTGATAAAACCCAATTTCCCCCAAGAAGTACACAGATAAGGAAAGAAAGCAGATGAAGAAATAATGACAAAATGCCTAAACGAGGATTGGATACTAGCCTATTAAATTGAGAAGAATGTCATAAGAATCACTCCATTCAGATCTCTAGAACTCCCAATATGGTCAAATTACAAAATGAACATGGTCTGAAATTTAAACATATGTACAACAATATTTATATCAGCGCACAAGAAACTTAAATTTTCACTAAAAGAACAGTAACTTTCTAATACAATAGTGAAATGACCTGATTCTTTTTCCAACATGTCTGAAATAAGGATACAAACCTCTTTGTACAATCGAAACTCAATTTTGTGCTTGTTTGCCTAGTCAAATATTATTTCTACCCGGTAAACAATTATGTCATATATTACGATAAAAGTCTAATCTCGACTTAGCGAAAATGAATCAAACTTTATAGATCAGTCCTATAATTCTTTCTCAAAATTTCAAAAGTTTCAGAAAAAAAAATTTGATCTGAAAACTTATAATAAACCTTTTAGTTGACACAAATTGCTGAAAAAACGCGTGAATGATACTTCGGACTCAATGAAATTATCAAAACACTCAAACAAGGTCACCTTAACCCGTTGTTGACCAAAGTCAACTTTAACTTAAGAATCTCCAACTTCCCAAATAAGGACATGAAACTCAACCAAAAGCTTCGGGAACTGAACCAAACCTTCAACTAGGTCAATATCACCATTTGTACCTAGTGAAATCATCAAAACTTGAAAATGACATTTCTAACCTCAAACGTTAACTAAAGTCAAACTTTTGCCTAAACTTTCCCTACATCTCATCTAATTGATCAAAATCAAACCAAAAGCCTTGGGACCCAAACAAAAAATACGTTTAGACCAAAAACCATATTCCGAATCTAACAAAACTGTTAGAAGTTCATTCTGAGTTTGCTATTAGCAAATATTGACTTTGGTCAACTCTCTTATGCTTTCAACTTTCAAAACACAAAAACTCTTCTGAATACCCCAAGACCTGAGTCAATAGTCCTACTAATCCAAAAGTAACGTTTTGGAGCTAATAGAACTGACGGAATTCCATTTCGAGATACGTAACTTTGATTGTTACCAAAATTCACGTTTAACGACTTTGACTTTCGAAAACTCTAAAACTTCCAAAAATCACAACTTCACAATAAATTTCAAAACCAACTTTGTGAACTAATAAAAAAGACTCAGATCAACTATCAGGAGGGGTAGAATGGTAAATTTTCAAAATTTTCAAAAAATGACCTTCAGGGTCATTATAATATCTAACACAAGTTATGTCTGAAAGTCAATCAGCATACTTTATATACCCACTTCATATACAAGGGACAATAAAAGTCTTAAATGCAGATAATATTTTTGTTATCTTAGTCAACACGTCTACATCATTATGTTCAAGTTATAACAAATCTATCGTACTCGACTTCATTAGTATTCTGGAACATCACCTCCACACTAATTATAGGACCTCTCGTTAAAATCATGTTTTGACCATTAACATTGGTTCTCCATCTATCATAAAATGAGTTACCACTCAAGTTGTCTCTCCTTTGGTTTACCTAATCCATTCAATATACTAGACCGCCTTCATTGCCCATATAATAATCATTAATACCACATTCTCATTATCAACTTGCCACATGCACACACATGTTGGCTCAATCAGATTTACTAGTTTACTCTTACTCTTATTATAATTATTTCCAGAATACGTCTTAGAATTGAGAACATGTAACTCCAAATCAACTTATTTATATTAATCATTCTGAAATTTATTTATATTTATCATCATGCAAGATACTCATGCTATCAGAATTACATAATTCTGAAGGACAACCATCAGAATATCAAGCCTATTCTGGAATTCTGGAAAATTCACACAAAATGGTGTGTTTTGCACACCTGCAAATTTCTTTCAAAATCCCAAAAGTTAGAAGAGTTGGCATATGTGCGGGGTGCCGGATCCTTTTCCGTGTGACCGCGTAGCCTTCTCACTCGAGTTGTCCACTCGGGAACCTTGTGTCTAGTAAGCCAAATCTTAGAAAACATAAGATAGAGCTAAGCCATCCCTTTAATTTAAGTCATGCATGCATACACCTTAGGTGGATCGATCCTGGGCATCGAATCCACATTTAAGAAATCCACCCTTGTGTCGACGGGTTTCACGACCCAACAACCAACAAGCATGTTTTATGTAACGTGATAATGATAGACGGATCTAAGCCAATTTTGACATAATGAGTTAGGAAAATTATCTTTTTTTTTAAAACTCGAGTTGTCTTAAAATTAATGGCTTGGATCAATCTATCATAATCACATTATGTTTGACATTCAGGCCCACCTCTGGCATGAAAGAGGTCCCATGCATATTAGGATGCATTTTCTTATGAATTTTTATTTGACTAGGTGATTTACATGCTATGTGATACATGTTTCTTTCTTTCTCTATTTATTATGTTAATCTTATGTGACTAATTATTAATGTTATTGAAACAACAATTACCTACTTTATACTGATATTTCTCTCTTTTTGAAGGATTTTTTTTCTTCTGATTTATTTCCCCCCAAAGGTTGATTTGTGTTGACTACGAACTAGCGGATCACCTATACTTTACGAGATCAAAAGCACGTGCATCCACAGACATGACTGATTCGGGTGCATCTGATCAAAATGGTTTGAGACTTGTCACTGTACTGAGAGATGAACCCGAGGCTACGGAAGGAAGGGATCCAATCCCTTATGATGAACATATTGCTGATATGATGCAAAAAATGGCCAATATGCAAAGCGAGATTGATCGACTTAGAAACCTCACCAATTTTTCCATCACTTTGAACACACCACTTCTCGAGCATAGAACAAACACAACTACTCCATCTCTTTTTCCACATGTTGACTCTCTTACTCCTCAACACTTTCCACCAAACCCTTCCCTTCACAAGACCAATCCAACTACTTCCAAACAATCCACCAACCCTCAACAACCTAACTTTCCACAAAAAAATCTGCAACACGCCAACCCTTTACACTTTACCCTTTACTACCCCATATGCGGCCCAAACTTCACTTACCTAAACTCCAGTCATCAATACTAACTTACTGAATCAGACTACTCCACTAACCCAGACCACCCAAAAATACCAAGCGACCAAACATATACCAGCGACACACACTGCAATTCCTAACATGCAATATGTGCCTTAAATATATGTAACGGAAGCTCAACCTTTCATTAAGCCAATGATAGCAATGCCAGAAGTCGATCCATATGAAGAGATGGAGAAAGAAGCAAGGTAAAAAACAAATGAAAATGTAGCAAGAGAGATTTGTAATTTAAAGGAAGCTTTCAAAAGTATCCAAGTCCATCACGAGGGTGAAGGTCTTGAATATGAGAATTTATGTGTTCATCCCGATGTTGAATTACCCGTGGGGTATAAGGTACCAAAATTTGATGTATTTGATGGGAAGGGAAATCCTCGAGCTCATTTAAGGTCATATTGTGATAAGTTAGTTGGAGTGGGGAAAGATGAGGCTATTAGAATGAAGTTGTTTGTAAGGAGTTGACGGGAGAGGCCCTTCATTGGTACACAAGTTTGGACCCACAGAAATGGAATAGTTGGAGTGCAATGGCGTAAGAATTCATGGATTGGTTCAAGTTTAACACTGAGGCTATTCCGGAGAGGTTCTACTTGATGAAGTTGGAAAAGAAGTTAACAGAGTCATTCAGGGAGTATGTGATGCGGTGGAGAGAAGATGCCACAAAAGTTCAACCTCCTGTGGCAGAAAGTGAGATGACCTCTCTTTTTATGCAATCCCAAAAAGATGCAACGTACTACGAAAAAATGATAAGTCTGGTAGGATAAAAGTTCTTGAGGTTGTCAGGATGGGAGAATTCATTGAAGAAGCTATTAAAATCGAGAGATTCACTAATTTAGCAGCCCTGCAAGCAATAAGTAAGGCAATTCAGTCGGATTTAATCGGAGGAGCTCTTAAGAATAAAAAGGACGGGGTGTCTACTGTCATGACCATCGAGGAACGTAGGCCAAACCAAATGTTAACATACCAAAACCCATTACCCCAACCTTCTTACTATAGTCAGTATGCCCAAATTCCTCAACCCTCTTACCAACCTTCACCTGCCCCTTACCCAGTTTACACCACCTAACAGACATATTTAGAGCACCTGCCTATCAAAATACATCACGATACCAACTCGCATATCCATCCCAATCGCACTACCAACCACAAAATCGTCCAACAAATGCACCCAGACCTCGGCCAAACTTTGAAAAAAGACCAGCCAAAACCTATACACCTCTAGCTGAACCTTTAGCCCATCTATATGAACGGTTGAGAACAACAAGAGTTCTCCAACCAATCGAAGGACAAATTCCCAATTCCCTTCCTGGATGGTATGACGAGACCAAGCATTGAGCATATCATTCTGGAGCTGCTGGACATGATACGAAAAATTGCCTTACTCTCAAATACAAGATTGAGACATTGATCAAAGAATGAATCATTCAACTCAAAGGTGTTTCCCCTAATGTAAACAAAAACTCGCTGCCAAATCATGGCAATGTTAATATGATCACTGTTGATGAAGATTGCAACTTGGAAGGGACCATATTACCAATCAAGGTAGAGAAGAATGTTGAGACATTAGCCTTTATTTCTCCCGTAATCACAGTCCAAGCACGAGCGCCAATTGAAGTGGAATTTTTTCTTCCCAAGCCTAAGATCATGGCCCTCGTCGCTCAATCATCTCCTTTTGACACCAAAGCAGTTCCTTGGGATTACTCGACTAATGCAAGGGACAAAGGAAAAGGAAAGATAGTTGTAAAAGCCGTTGCTGCAGGAATGACAATATCTAGGCATTGTTATGCCCCTGAAAAAGTTGTACGAGGAGGATCAAATAAGGAAAACAACCAAAAAAAGGTTGTGACAGAAGCTAAAGTGGAGGATTTCTGGAGAAAGATGCCAACTAAGGAATATTCAGTTGTTGAACAACTGAAGAAAACTCCTGCTCAAATTTACTTAATGACCTTACTGATGAACTCTGCAACTAATAGGAGCACTTTGGTGAAGGTTTTAAATGAAGCTTATGTTCCAGCTGAGACCACTAGTGAGAATTTTGTTGCCATGGTAGGACAAGTTCTGGAAGCTAACAAAGTCTATTTTCATGAAGATGAAATGCTACTTGAAGGCATGGGGCATAACAAAGCATTGAACATTACTGTTAGATGTAGGGATAATTTTATCTCCAGAGTGTTGATTGATAATGGTTCAACCATTAACATATGTCCTTTCACTACCCTTCGAGCTTTGGGAATTGACATTGGAAAGATTCGTGAAAGTCATGTAAGGGTTAGAGGCTTTGAAGGGACACAAAGGGGAGTCATTGGAGAAATTGATCTGCCATTGCAAATTGGACCTGTAGAGTTCATTATAGAATTTCAAGTGTTGGATATATCTGCTAGTTATAATTTATTACTTGGAAGGACATGGATTCATATGGATGGTGCGGTCCCTTCTACTCTGCATCAGACTTAGAAATTTGTTTGGAACCATCAAGAAATCGTTGTTCATGGAGAAGGCAACAACTCGATATATCCTGAAAATTCAGTCCCTATTATTGAAAGTATGGAAGAGTTGGATGGGTCTTGTTTACATCTCTACTCTATTCAAATAGGGCGAAACATCGCGGTGACTCAAAAGATAATCAATTGATTCAATTTTAAAAGAATTTTAAGAAAATAAGAATTTTAAAGGAGTCGCCACCTAATTTGAGGAAAACTAGGAAACCAATTAATTAATCTACGAAACCATTAGATTCTAGGTAAAGGGTTCAAATTATTCCGAAGGAAAGGTGTTAGGCATCCTTCGAAATCCACAATTGTGGGTCCCAACTGAGTTCATTTTTTCAAATTGAGGAGAAGATAAAAATAATATACAAATATAATAAACATGCAATATACACAAGTAATAAAGTAAGCAAGTAATATGAGAAACGATCTAATATTTGTCTATCGTCAACAATATACATAATAATGAATATAACATTCGAACTTTATTCGAATGGCTTCGATGAGAAGCGACTTCGGGGTACATGTAAAGACACTTAGTAAAAGTGTTAATACTAAATAAAAATGACTAAAAATAAATGAATTAAACAATAACTTAAAAATAAACATCCGTCTTATTAACATGGGAGACCTTAGAAATCAACGGTAATTTCTTCATCGGCCAATTTAAACATACAACATATATAAACTTAAACTAAATTTCCGTCTTTTAAAATAGAGAGGCCTCAAAAATTGACGGAGAGATTTTTTCATTGGCCATTTTTAACAAATAAAATATATAAACTTAAACGAAATTTCCGTCTTTAATAGTGGGAAGGCCTCGAAAATCGACGGAGAGATTTTTTCATTGGCCAATTTAAACATACAACATATATAAACTTATACTAAATTTCTGTCTTTAAAATGGGGAGGCCTCCAAAACCGACGGAGAGATTTTATCATTGACCAATCAACTTGTTTCTAAACACAAATATATGAACTTACCAATGATGAAACAAAATAATATGTAAATAAAAAAAATGGTAACAAACAGTAAAACAATAATAATAATCAAGTATGACAACATAAATAACTTAAAATAACCACAATAGAACTTGCTTGAAACATTTAGAAAGCATGTAGAATAAATAATGATAATAAAAAATCAACAACAACTAAAAAAATAAAAACTAACAATAACAATATGGAGAGAGTTATAACATAATAAGCAAAATAGTAACATGTGCTTAATAGAAAAACCTTAGAAATGGATAAAATTAATTTCAATAAATTATATGCCGCCAAACATGAATATAAAAGCAACAATACATAACAAAATAGAATTAATAAATGAATCTCAACTAAGCCAAATAAAATAAAATACCAACAATGATAAGTAATACTAAATGAACTTCAATACAAAAATAGAGCTTCCGAAAAACATCAACAAATCACAAAATGAACAGTATAAGGGAACAACAATAAAAATTAATAACTACTACTCCAATCAATTAGTGAACCAACCAAAATAAAGTGTAAACAAGCAAAGTAATCATCTTAAACAAAACAAAAATAACAAATAAAAAATTAAAAATGAACAGCCCACTCAATATTGAATCAACCACAAAATAGTAACATTAAAGTAACATCAGTGAATAACAATATGAGTAAACAAATCAGAGGGTCACCATAAAAGGGAGATGAAGTTCGTTGGTGGAGCTGTTGTTGTCAGGTTGTTTCGCCGGATTTATCATTGTTGCAGCTCGTTGTTCGCCGGAGTTGGGTTCTGGAGCTTCTAGACCTCGCCGGAGTACCTGCAAATGAATAAAATTGTTCTGGGGGAGAGGGGAAGGGACTGGCGTGGTGGAGTTCGGGGTTCTCTTGTCTGCGATATGGATCTGGTTCGCTGCTTCGAGCTTCGATTCGGGATGTGAGTGACTCACTGGAGTTGTTGTTCTCTATCCGAGCTGGTGGTGGCGTGGTTTCACCGGGAAAAGGTGAAAACGAGTGGGCTTTTGGATGGCGGCTATGAGAGCATATAGGAGGAGAGAAAAATTAGGGTTCTTTCTTTAGAAAAAATTTCTCCTCCCTTCAAAATATTTTTCACCATCCCCCACTTAATGACTAAAAAATAGGTTAAATAAAAAATCACAAATCACCTATAGGACAATACCATTATATAAAATCCATGGGACGAAATCACTAGCTAAGAAAATATCTGTGTATGAAATCTTCTTCATATTCGAATGAATTTTTCGATTGTGCAAAATATCAAAATAAATATTAACAAATGTAACAAATAAAATGAGAATTAAAAAAAATTTAAAAAAAATAAAAAAAATATAATGAACGGAACTAATGACATGTAAAATGCATATTTAAGATTAACTGATAAAAAATCCTACATTTTGATAAATAAGGATAGTTATCGATAAACTTATTTAAAATTATAAAAAAATTATTTTGAACTATTAAATAAACAAAACTTAAAAGTTACGAATTTTGAAAATGTTAGGCCAAAATTGGGTATCAACAGCTGTCCCTTTCGTTGGATATGATTGATGAAAGAAATCGTGCACAACGAAAATTGACAAACTCGATTTTGGCCGAGCATTTGACCTTTATATAAAAGTGCGGTTGGAATGTGGTGGAAGTCGATCCCGAACTTGCCTCCAAAAGATTCTACGCTGTGTTGCGTCCTTGTTGAAGTAGTTCGCACATGTGGCTCAACTGAGAATGTATCCTCTTGAATGTTCTCGGAAAAACAAAGATGAAACTCATCAGTAAAGACAGAATTATAGGAAAAAAGGTAACATCTCTTACGATACGACATATGAAGATGATCCATTGGTAGGATAAAAATGCATGTCCATTGGTAGGATGAATGAAGATGATGATCCATCAGTAGGATTTTGAATGTATGTCCATCGGTAGGACGAATGAAAAAAAAGATGATTCATCGGTAGGATTTTGAATGTATGTCCATCGGTAGGACGCATGAAAAAAGATGATCCATCGGTAGGATTTTGAATGTATGTCCATCGGTAGGACGAATGAAAAAAGATGATCCATCGGTAGGATTTTGAATGTATGTCCATCGGTAGGATGAATGAAAAAACATGATCCATCGGTAGGATGAATGAAAAAAGATGATCCATCGGTAGGATTTGGAATGTATGTCCATCAGTAGGACGATAAAATTCATTCAACGCAAGTTTCCACCGACTTGAACGTTGAATAGATATGGTGCACATCCTTCACCTCCGAAGAGATGCTACTTAAATGCAAATATATTTCAACGCAAGTCTCCACCGACTTGAACGCGAATAGATAAGGTGCACATCTTTCACCTCCGAATAGATGTGACTTAAATGAAAATATCTTTCAATGCAAGTCTCCACCGACTTGAACGCGAATAGATAAGGTGCACATCTTTCACCTCCGAATAGATGCGACTTAAATGCAAATATCTTTCAATGCAAGTCTCTACCTACTTGAACCCGAATAGATAAGGTGCACATCTTTCACCTCCGAATAGATGCAACTTAAATGCAATGACTTTCTCAGTGAATGAAAATGCAATGGCCCTCTTTGCAAAATGAAAAATGCAATGACTCTCTTGGCAAATGAAAAATGCAATGGCCCTCTCGGAAAATGAAAAATGCAATGGCCCTCTCGGCAAATGAAAATGCAATGGCCCTCTCGGCAAATGAAAAATGCAATGGCCCTCTCGGCAAATGAAAAATGCAATGGCCCTCTCGGCAAATGAAAAATGCAATGGCCCTCTAGGCAAATGAAAAATGCAATGGCCCTCTCGGCAAATAAAAAATGCAATAGCCTTCTCGGCAAATGAAAAATGCATTGAATCAATGATTGTCCACTGTACCGAGTGGATGGCTCGATGATTGTCCAACTGTAACGAGGTGGATGACTCGATGATTTTCCACTGTAACGAGGTGGTTGGCTCAATGATCTGTCTTGAAAGTGTCATCGCCTCAATGCTTTCACCTGTTCCTGTACTTGAAAATGACAATTAGTAGACACAATATCGCCTTAGCTAGCGACTTAGTCAAGAAACCTTGAGGAAGATTCTTAAAAAAGAATGTGTACAAAATGCCTGATGACTTCGACACACGTGACCAACCAACATTTTACTCTTGACCATTTTGTGTTTTTTGTGATTTATGTCTTATTGGGGATTTGTACGAGGAGTTGCTGGATCACCATGACAATGCTGGAGATTTGCAAGTTGATTTTGAACTTCAAGCGATGATAGATCATTTGAAGTTGACTATCAAGATTTTGACAGTACTTGTTGGAATTTTTGAGGTCTTCCTCAAAAATTCTGTCCCAGTTAGAACTTTTGGGAAATCTCAAAATGATCTCCATTATTGATTTGCTGGAGATAACACCTTTATTGTGAATTTTTGAGATATTCTCAAAAAATCTATTCCAGTTTTTATTACAAGGTGAAAACAAAATCACACTGGGTATATTATCGAGCCATCGTGGCGCCTACATATGCTGTTGAGCCATGAATCAGGTCAAATGTAGTTCCAATTCTGTAAATGATGAATACTGCAAAGAATCTGAGATAAGATCGTCAGTAGAAAATGTACATTATGAACATGATGAAATAGGAAAATAATATTTCCTGCGATATTCAAAGCTTAAAGACAAGATATATCACATTTTTTGGACGGACAATCCAATGAAGTAAAATATGTGTCTCACACTGACAAGATTAGCCTAATGACATTTTGATTTTATTTTTTTACAATGAATAGCCCAAAAAGGAAAGACAAAGTCTTTTTTTTTTCTTTAATGTAAAGAATCTAAAAAAAAATATTTTGAAAAAATATTAAAGAGTGAATGCTTGCTCACCCCCATTTAAAAAAAATATAAATAAGATAAAGAGACAGTCAAATCTTGACTATAATTGGTACCAGGAGTTAGGATCGCATGTAAATCTTCTTCTTTTTTTCTTTTTTTTTTAACTAAGATTGAATTCAAGGTAACTCCCACAGCTTCAAGTGGTACCTCAAACATACTTAAGTATCAACAAGATTTATTCATCTTTCTTCAAACAAAGATTTGAATTGTACCAATCCTCATAATTTAAGTGCCCTCACAAAAAGAAAGTCCTATTTCACACATATTTAAAGCATATTATTTAAGGACATTTTTTTGGAAGTGCACTCACACTCACAAGAATGTTCAATGCATGCAACTGTGATACCATATGCTTGGCCCTTGTAAATCTCCACTAATGTGAGAACATTTGGAATAAGATCATGTAGGACTTGTAATGTAGACTTAGGGACGGGTAGGATATATTTGGGATAAGAGTGACTTAATTCTTCCTTGAGCGTCCCTGTAAATTTGTGTTTTTGATAATTGATACACCTTTGGCATTTGATCCTTTTTATTGTCCATCCTTTTTTTTTTTGACTTCTTTTGATTTCTTATTTGTTGAAGTTTTTCCTTTTTTACTCCTTTGTTTTGAAGTTTTCTCCTCTTTTGTTAGAGTTTTTTTTTTCTCGTCTTTCATAGACCTTATTATACGCGTATACCACTTTTCTCATCTCAAGGATAAATCCGCTCAAGTATATCTTTCAGAAGCCTATGCCCACTAGGAAGTTGGCGAAGTGGAAAATTTTGCTATGTGAATTCGACATTGTTTATGTCACTCAAAAGGCCATCAAGGGACAAGCGCTAGCCGATCACCTCGCTGAAAATCCTGTGGATGAAGAGTACAAACCTCTTAAAACTTTCTTCCCCGATGAAGATGTTTTGCTTGTTGGAGAGGATATTTCTGAAGAATATCCTGGGTGGAGAATGTTTTTTGATGGTGCTACGAATTCCAAAGGAGTCGGTGCTGGAGCGGTGTTGATTTTAAAATCAGGTCAACATTATCCCGTCTCAACAAAGTTCAGATTCTTATGTATAAAAAATATGGCGGAGTACGAGGCTTGTGTTCATGGGCTTAGAATGACTGTTGATATGGATATACAAGAATTATTGGTTATAGGTGATTCAGACTTGTTAATTCATCAGGTTCAAGGCGAATGGAGCACCAAGAATGTGAAGATACTCCCATATCTGTTGTGTGTGAAATAATTGTGCAAGAAATTTGTCAAAATAGATTCAAGCATATTCCTTGAGCTCAGAATGAATTTGCAGATGCTCTGGCAACCCTGGCTTCTATGATTCAACATCCAGACAAGAATCACATAGACCCAATCAAGGTCAATGTGCAGGATTTGCCAGCCTATTGTTTCCATGTAGATAAAGAACCGAATGGAGAACCTTGGTACTATGACATTGAGAGGTATCTCGAGGAATGAGACTATACGAAAGGCGTAAACAATATTCAAAAAAGGACACTTCGGAGACTCGCAAGTCACTTTTCCTAAGTGGAGAAATCCTTTATAAGAGGATTCCAGATTTGGGATTATTAAGCTATGTTAACTCTCAAGAGGAAAACAAGTTAATTGAAGAAATACATGGGGGTACATGTGGGCCACACAAGAATGGTTTTACTTTGGAAAAGAAGATTCTACGAGCTAGATATTTCTGGATGACCATGGAAACAACCTGCATTCATTTTGTGAGAATGTGTCATCAATGTCAGATTCTTGGTGATTTGATTCGGGTTCCACCGGATGAGCTAAATGTGATGATTTCTCCTTGGCCGTTTGCAACTTGGTCAAGGATGTCATTGGCCCTATTGAGCTAGCCGCCTCAAATGGAGACATGTTCATTCTGATAGCTATTGATTACTTCACAAAGTGGGTAGAAGCATCTTCATACAAGTCTGTGACAAAGAAGGTGGCAACGGATTTTGTTCGCAATAACATAATTTGTAGATTTGGAATCCCTGAGTCAATTATTACAGATAATGGAGTTAATCTTAATAGCGACTTGATGCATGAGATGTGTGAGAAGTTCAAAATCATTCACTGTATTTCCACTCCTTATTGACCTCAGATCAATAGAGCAGTTGAGGCAGCCAACAAAAATATCAAGAGGATATTGTAGAAAATGATTGACAACTACAAGCATTGGCATGAGAACTTGCCATTTGCCCTTCTTGGCAACCGCACCACAATCAGGACTTCGATTAGGGCAACGCCTTATCTTTTGGTTTATTGGAACAGAAGCAATGTTACCAATGGAAGTTGAGATACCATCTCTGAGGATCATTCAAGAAGCTGAGTTAATTGATGCTAAGTGGACGCAAAATCGGCATGAACAGTTAATGCTCATTGTGAAAAAAGAATGAATGCAGTTTGTCACGGGTAGCTTTTTCA
This sequence comes from Solanum gracilifrons, assembly GCA_029582605.1. NCBI lineage: Eukaryota > Viridiplantae > Streptophyta > Magnoliopsida > Solanales > Solanaceae > Solanum > Solanum gracilifrons. The sequence continues at coordinate 8,434 of JAJOOH010002079.1, read as the reverse complement.
ACACAAGATTGCCAAAGCTTTCAACAATAAAGTAAGATTGAGACAGTTTGAACCGGGACAATTGGTGTTGAAGCGAATATTTCTGCACCAAGATAAAGCTAAGGGGAAGTTTGCACCTAATTGGCAAGGACCTTACATGGTTTACCGAGTACTGACTGGAAGAGCTTTGATTTAAGCAGAAATGGATGGTAAGATATGGCCGAAAGCCATCAACGCAGATGCGGTTAAGAGATACTACATCTAGAAGTTTCTATTTCATTTCCATGTAATCTTTTGTCATGTATTGGAACTACGCCTTGACCTGATTCCCATGGTGGGATACGTAGGAAATCCACATTAGATTTGGTTTTTTAGTACATTTTGCAAAATTTCCTTTCTATGTAATATGAACTACGCTTGGCCTAATACCCTTGGTGGGATACGTAGGCGGCCTATATTGGCTTCAGTCACTTTATTAGAAAATTTTCAATCCTCCCTTTGTTGTGTATGTAAGGAACTACGTATGGCCTGATTCCTTTTGGATACGTAGGCAACCCGGGGAGGGTTCGGCCTCTTTATTTCAAATGTATCCATAGGTTACGTTTGGATTGATGCCCTTGTTGAAAATAGTAGGCAACTTATAGAAGGTTTGGTATCATCGTGACCAAAGAACAATATATCTCTTTCGCCCAAAACTGGGACAGTTTTTAAGGGAGTCATTGCAAGTTGATAGCAAGAGATTTGAAGAGTATATGGTCAATCAAATCATCCGACAGAATAAAGACTTCAGATAAAGGACATTCACTTTGTTCACGACATGTCACAATTTGAAGTTCGACAGAAATTCTTTATTACTACATATACGTATATAATTTTATCTTATTTTTAAATATGATTTTCAATCAAATGTTTTCTTGTTATTTATTTCCTTTGTTATTCATTAACCAATATTTAGAATAGCGAAAGTTACAAGTTCAAGCAAAGCTGGAAGAAAGAAGTATGAAGAGTTAGACCTTCAAAGTCAACGCGAATCAACCTCCACCAAAACTTATAATTTTTCTTTGAGTGCAGGTTTGTCAAAATTAGCAAAAGCTGAGAAGTCAATAACGTCTATAGAATCGAAAAGACTATATGACCTAGTGGTTTGAATTACTTACTTATAAATTTATGATTTGAAAACTTATAAGTAAGGCTTTATAAAGGTTTCAAAATGTGTTGATACACTAATATTATTTAAACGCATTGCATACAATTTTGCTCTGCATAAATACCTTTAAATGCATTGCATAAATGCTTTCAAATATTTTCAAGCGCACTGAACAAATGCTTCGAGATATTTTCAAATGCACCTCACAAATGCTTTTAGATATTTCGCATAAATGCTTTCAAATATTTCCAAACGCACTGCACAAATACTTTAAGATATTTTAAAATGCATGGCACCAGTGCTTTCAGATATTTTCAAATGCACGACACAAATGCTTTAAGATATTTTCAAACGCACTGAACAAATGTTTCTAGATGTTTTAAAACGCACCGCATAAATGCTTTAAGATGTTTTGCACAATATATCTTGTCAAATGCATTGCACAAATGCTCTCATGTATTTAAAGAGCATTCTACATGGATTTAAATTACTCTCAAAATGCATTGCACAAATGATTTAAATTCATAACACAATTACTTTAAGTTGACTGCACAAACACTTGCCAATATGTTGCACAAATGTCTTGTAGGAATGCATTGCCTTCAAAGACTTCATTTTCATGAATCATCAGCTTAAAAAGTCCCATCTTTACAAATCATTTGGCTAAAAGCCTTATCATCGTAAATTATTAGGGTTAAGGCCTCATTTTATTAATCATCGCGGTAAAGCACCATTTTCATGAATCATCGGCCTTAAACCCCGTTTCCATGAGTTTTGCTAAAGATTTCATCTCATTAAATCATTTCGGCTTGCAAGGCCACATTTCCATAAATTCACGCCCGAAAGCGTCATTTTCATGAGTCTATTATATGTCGCTTTATATTTAATACTTATTTACTAATTGTCTTATCAAGTTTAAGTTATACAGGGGCCTTAGCACGACGTAGAACTATTTCTAAGCAGTGGACTGGGTAATTTGTTAGAGAATCAAGTTCACCAACAATGGTCAAGGATCTACTCTCGAACATTACTCAACCTATTTCCCATAGTTCGGGACATATATGAATTTTCGCATCAAAATTTTCCCATATTTTTCATAAAGCAGTGTTGGTCGAGACAAAATTGGCTATTACGTCAACTTCTTTGTCTAAAATCTCTCACATCACTTCTGGTCAAAGAGGGACAAGCTGTTGACATCTAATTTTGACCCTCATTTCTTCTAATTTATTGTTTTCGAGCTTCTAAATTAATAATGTAGCCAATTATTTTTCTTCATATACTATTCTTTCTACAACGACTATTTATCATTGCTTTTGTTATCGTAATGTCATAATTCTATGATTACTACTAAAATTTTATGTAAAATTGTATTATCACCTTTTTGTGAATAATCGATTGTCATCAACCTATTTCAGTTTCTTACTTATTAAATTAGTCACAAGTTAATATTTCTCTAAATCATTAGCCAAAATTTATAATATTAGTATTTTTATTTTTTCTACATACTAATTATACGTTATATTACTTTATTTCGAAGCACACAAAATATTCAAAAAAATTCTAGGGCTTTGTTGTGTTTGCGAATAACAGGAAAAGTAAAGTCAGCAGTTGATATATTTAACGAAGAAGAGTTACGTGATACAAGTATGTTGAATAGAGGAGATGATTACTTGCAGGTTATATGGGGTTACACCAATCCTCTTTAGGCAAATTTGGTGCTATACTTAGAGTTTTTACATTTGGTGAACTCAAAATCATATGTGAACATTCACCTCGTTATCGTGAAGATTTTTAACATAAATAGAGTATATTCGTCAATTTAAATTATTTCATTTTTTGTGCCTTCATTTATATGTTTGTGTTAAATTTACGTTGTTGATTCAATCGTGTGCTTATACTGGAATTTTATTTTTGTACTTTCCGAAAGAAAATAATATTTCATCTATTTTTGACATGCTTACTCAAGCATAGGATATATCAGGGATATTTTTTCTACCTAAAAAAGGTAAGTGTTATGTTGAGTATGTTGGGTAAATTTTCACAGAAAGTTTTGAATTCACTAGAAGTAAAAACCCTAAGTTTAGCATCAAAATTGTCAAAACAAGATTGGTACGTATAACCTCCAAGCAATCATCTCATCCTCTCTTAAACACACTTACATCAGACATATCTTCTTCATTAAACAGATTTTCTGCAATTATTACTTTGTCTTTGTTATTTGCAAGCACAAAAAATATTCAAAAAATTTCTAGGGCTTTGTTGTGTTTGCATATAACAGCAAAAGTAAAGTCAATGGTTGATATATTTAACGAAGAAGAGTTGCCTGATATAAATATGTTGAATAGCGGAGATAATTATTTGCAGGTTATATGGGGCTACACCAATCCTCTTTAGGCGGATTTGGTGCTATACTTGGGGTTTTTAAGTGAAAGTTTTTAACATAAATACAGTATATTTGTCAATTTAAATTATTTCATTTTTTGTGCCTTCATTTATATGTTTATGTTAAATTTATGATATTGATTCGATCGTGTGCTTACAATGGAGTTTTATTTTTGTACTTTCCAAAAGAAAATAAGATTTCATTTATTTTTGCCATGCTTACTCAAGCATAGGATATATTAGGAATTGTTTTTCTACCTAAACATGGTAAGTGTAATGTTGGGTAAATATTCATAGAAAGTTTTGAGTTCACCAGAAGTAAAAATCCCAAGTTTAGCATCAAAATTGCCAAAACGAGATTGGTACATATAAATTCAAAGCAATTATCTCATCTCTTAAACACAATTACATCAGGAAACTCTTCTACATTAAACATATCTTCAACCACTAGTACTTTCTCTCTGTTATTTCCAAGCACAAAAAATATTCAAAAAAATTCTGGGGCTTTGTTGTGTTTGCAAATAAGAGGACTAGTAAAGTCAACGGTTGATATGTTTAACGAAGAAGAGTTACGTGATACAAGTATGTTGAATAGAGGAAATGATTACTTGCAGGTTATATAGGGCTACACCAATCCTCTTTAGGCAAATTTGGTGCTATAGGGTTTTTACTTTTGATGAACTCAAAATCATATGTGAACCTTTACTTGATTACCGTGAAGGTTTTTAACATAAATAGAGTATATTCGTCAATTTAAAGTATTTCATATTTTGTGTCTTCATTTATATGTTTGTGTTAAATTTATGCTGTTGATTCGATCGTGTGCTTATAATGGAATTTTAATTTTGTACTTTTCAAAAGAAAATTAGATTTCATCTATCTTTGACATGCTTACTCAAGCATAGGATATATGAGGAATAGTTTATCTACCTAAACAAGGTAAGTGTAATGTTGAATATGTTGGGTAAATATTCAGAAAAAGTTTTGAGTTCACCAGAAGTAAAAACCCTAAGTTTAGCATCAAAATTGCCAAAACGAGATTGGTACACATAACATCCCAGCAATCATCTCATGTTTTAAACACACTTACTTCAGGCAATACTTCTTTATTAAACATATCTTCAGCCACTATTACTTTCTCTCTATTATTTGCAAGCAAAAAAAATATTCAAAAATTTTATGAGGCTGTATTGTGTTTGTGAAAACCAGGAAAAGTAAAGTGAACGGTTGATATGTTTAACGAAGAAGAGTTACATGATACAAGTATGTTGAATAGAAGAGATGATTACTTGCAGGTTATATGGGGCTACCCCAACCCTCTTTAGGCAAATTTCATGCTATACTTAGAGTTTTTACTTTTGGTAAACTCAAAATCATATGTGAACGTTTTCCTAATTATCGTGAAGGTTCTTCACATAAATTGTAATGACTCTTCTGGTCATTTCTGTGTTTTGCCTTCTGTGTGTCATTTAGAGCGTTCATGTAGTGACCTCAAGTCATTTATGACTTACTGGGACTGACAGTTCGATCACATGGTCGTTCGTTTGGCTTTTTTGCGAGTTTTAGTGTTTTTGGAGCTTTTGAACCTTGAACGATCATTTTCGATCAAAGGTTCAAGAAGATGACAACAAAATCCAATTCTGACGATTCCATCAGCTCTGAAAAGGTCATTTTAGGCTAGTAGCATGGTCGGCATGACTCCCGAGGTTTTCAGTGTGAGTCGGTGCGATTAGGCGTTTCAACTTTAAGTTTAAGTCTAAGTTTAACTTTAGTCAACATTCTGAGTAAACACGCTCGGATGAGAATTTCGTTAGTGCGGTTAACTCCAGAATGTCGAGTTTGGTCTAGATTGACCCTTCTTTTGTGTCCCGAGGTTTTTGATATTTTTCTGAGCCTTTTTGTGGTTTTTGACTTAAAATGGCATTTGGTTGTGGGACCCACTTTTGGTTAAGATGACCTCGTGTGGAAATTTTGACTGCGCCATTGAGTCCGGAATATCGAATTTGGTATGATTAAATATATCATTTTATATGCACGGGGTTCTGAACGAGTTCGGAGCACCCCGTCGGAGTTTTTATGTTGTGGAAAAAATTGCAGAAATATCTTCTATAAATGCAGATATATCAGCCAACTTTTCCAAACTTGAAACCCTCATCTTGCTCTCATCTCTTAACCGATTTAGGTGATTCGAAGTACGACAACTTCGTATTCTCGGTGGCTTCACTGTAGAGTGTTCAGAAGTTGATGGATACACGTAGTTCGAGGTAATTTCGTGATTAACTTGACTACTGTACCCTTTTTTGAGCCTTTGTTTTTGGCATTCTTGTTTTGGTCATATCTCACTTATTTTATCTCGGTTTTGGGTGATTCGAAGTTCCACACGTTGGGAATTATAGTGGCTATCTCGTAGAGTGTCGAAGGAGTACTGGGAACTTTGATTCTCGTTAATTCTGAGTTTAAACTGCTACTGTTTTCTTTTAAGTTGATTAAAGTGTAGTTTTCTTGTTTGTTGGTTTTTGCTGTATTTTGAGACTTGAATTGTGTTCCATTTTGGAACACAAGTTCGGGGTGCTGTTTAGGGTCTGTTGACGGAGTCAATTTCAGACAGTTCGGTGCGGGTCCCACAATTTTCATTGTGACTCCAAAATAAACTCGTCTCCGTTTGTTGTGATTTTAGTTTCTAAACGAACGTACTAACGTTGTGATCCTATATTTGATAGAGTAACAGCGTTCAAGGGTCGTTTGGGAAGGACAAGCTCCGATAAAGTGATTTGGAGCGCGCGCGGTCAGCCTTAAGGTAGGCTATGGCTTCCTTTCTTTTAGATTGAGCTTAATTGTGTAAAAGCATGTCGATTAGAGTGAATTGGGGGTGGGTACCAGTTTCCTACCTTACTTTGATTAGATACCTCATGTTATGATCGATTGGCCATATTCGGGTGTAGTATCATGTTAACCGATTTAGTAGAGTTGCATGCTTATATGCTAAATGCTATTGTATGGTTGTATGTTATGTGTTGCATGACTTGTTCATCCTTAGCCGTAAGCATGATGTCCTTAGTCTAGGTTAAGATAACATTGCCTTAGAGTTATGACCCGTGTGGGCTGGATAGCCTTGACTTTCTGTCAGTGTCGTTCGGATGACTTAACTCCTTGTAGACTGGAGTAGCAGACTTGAGTCTGATAGTTTGAGCCTTAGATTAGGTATTATCGCTGCTTGTTGTACTTATGTATCTTCTCCCTCTCATTCTGCGGTTCCGACGCATTCTCAGAGGTTTGATGCATCACTAGAGGTGCGGGATTGAGATAGTATAGGCTTGGAGTCTTTTATGTGATTCTTAGAGTGGATGGTGTTCCACAGTGGTTGTTGTCGGATTGGATCATATTGGAGATACCATCACCCTCGGGGTCGTTCTTTCTAGTTGGGCTGGAAGCGTATCACTGGCTGGGTAGACTCGGTGATATCGGCGATCACCCCCGTGCCTCTCTTTCTAGCTGGGCTGGGAGTGTGCTGCTGGCTGGGTGTCCCCGGGTCGCTCTTTCTAGCTAGGCTGGGAGCTGACTGCATGGTAGGACGACTCACAATATCTACCTCACTCACGGGTTCCTCTTTCTAGCTGGGCTGGGAGCTGACTGCATGGTAGGATGACTAGCGATATCTACCTCACTCACGGATCCCTCTTTCTAGCTGGACTAGGAGTGGACTATTTGGTTGGGTGCCCCCTGGGGTCACTCTTTCTAGCTGGGCTGGGAGTGCACTGCTGGCTGGGTGGAGTCTGATGGATTATCTTAGTTACTTTGGGCTGGGAGCCCGATTTTCTTCTTTCTCAGTAGACTTAGCTTTTCTGTGTACCTGTCGAGCTTATGGGGGTTCGTTCAGGTTTTATTAGAACTTGCGCACGAGTGTACCTTCTAGGCTTATGTGACTCAGAGACGAGGGCGAGCACTTGGCATTTTGGGTTTGTTTTGCCTCCTTCTTTTGGTTTAGCTAGTCTTGTTGCTTTTGAGACATGCTCTGTTGTGGTCTAGTTTTGGGACTTGTACTCTTTATTAGATAGCTCTGTACTAGTGACTTCCAGGTTTTTGGAGGGATTTCTGTATATATTTATTTTGGTTTGCTTCTGCCTTATTGTCTTTGTTTAGTTTATTGTTTCCACTAGTTTCTACCCTTACACTCATTGCTTGATGTTCTAGGTTTCGGGTTGGCTTACCTACTGGTAGGGTATAGTAGGTGCCATCATGATTCGAGAAATTGGGACGTGACAAGTTGGTATCAGAGCCTCAGGTTCATCTGTCTCACTTGTACAGAGCTAACGTCTCGTAGAGTCCTGTGGATCGGTGTAGAGACGTCCGTATCTTATCTTCGGGAGGCTATATGATGTCTTTAGGAAGATTTCATCTTTTGTTTTACTTTTGCGCAATATGTGTCATATTGGTTTCTTGAAATCTCACTTGTTTCACTCTTTCGCAGGATGGGTCGCTCACGAGGTGGCGCAGTCGGGGGTGATGCATTCGGGCCTGCAGACAGAGCCCCAGCTTGGGGTAGACGCCGACCCCGAGGTCGAGAGAGGGCCGCAACACCAGCCTAGGAGAGAGAGGAGGATCCAGAGCCAGCAGCAGACCCTCCAACATCTCGTATACCAGATCAGCCGTTGGGGCCGGGGTCATCCCAACCGCCACCCGGACCAGTTCTGACCTCAGATCTCTAGGTCGCTATTGCTCAGCTCTTGGGTATTCTTTGGGGGTATGCATCAGCCACCCGCCCCAGCTACACTAGCACCAGTACTGCAGGATCAACCTATAGTGAGGGGACCTCAGATCCAGGTACCACCTGAGGGAGTACAGCCCTTGGCAACGGATAGACCTATGTCGCTCGAGGACCAGAAGATGCTTGGTGTGTTTCTCAAGTTGACACCATCGAGGTTTTCT